>JAWVMQ010000121.1:0-40714 GCA_036321185.1 Trypanosoma lewisi | reverse complement strand
CCGCGACGCGGCCGACAAAGCGGCGCACGTTGCACCCAATCGCCGGAGGGGGGGCGGCGCGGTGCGAAAGCAAAAAGGACTCGAATAGCAGCAACGCGGCCGCAGCAGGCGCAGTAGAAAAGACCAAACGGGGCCAAAGAGACAACCAGGGACAGCAGCGTGAGCAATAAGGGGGGCCAGGGTTTGGCCCACGACCGGGGACGGAGGTACAGGAAAAAAATAAAAAAAAAAGAAGAGCGAAGGTCCGAAGACCTTCCTCCCAAAATTTGCCAGAACCAACCGGTGTTAGCGGCGGATCCGGAAGCTTCTCATACCAATATAGTACAGAAACTGTATCAATAATAGCGTTAGTTAAAAGTCCTCCCGCCACGGCCCGGGCAATCAGTTGAGGGGCGACATGGGGGTGCAGGGTGTGTGTGCAAAATTCCGGGCGTGCCCTCCAGAGCCGCGGAGAGCAGGGGGCATGGCCGGCTCGGCCGCCCGCGAGGCAGGCGGAAAACCGTGGGAAACAAGAGCGGTGCGGACACCGGAAGCGAAGGAGAACGAAAGAAATAATAATGCAAGCTGCCGAACAACCCGGCAGCAACAAACAAAAGAGAAAAGATGGCCTGGGGAGGGGCACGACACCCCGGGTCGATCGCCGTGCCGGCGGGGCCTGTGGCCGCCTAGCTTCGCAAGCCGGACGGGATGCGGTGCATTCGGCCGCGTGTGGTCGTACCCGGCGCAGTGGTTTCCGATGGCGGAGAGAGCGAAAAGCACACGCAGACACAAAAAAGAGAGCGCGCTGGCCCCGCGACGCGGCCGACAAAGCGGCGCACGTTGCACCCAATCGCCGGAGGGGGGGCGGCGCGGTGCGAAAGCAAAAAGGACTCGAATAGCAGCAACGCGGCCGCAGCAGGCGCAGTAGAAAAGACCAAACGGGGCCAAAGAGACAACCAGGGACAGCAGCGTGAGCAATAAGGGGGGGCCAGGGTTTGGCCCACGACCGGGGACGGAGGTACAGGAAAAAAATAAAAAAAAAAGAAGAGCGAAGGTCCGAAGACCTTCCTCCCAAAATTTGCCAGAACCAACCGGTGTTAGCGGCGGATCCGGAAGCTTCTCATACCAATATAGTACAGAAACTGTATCAATAATAGCGTTAGTTAAAAGCCTCCCGCCACGGCCCGGGCAATCAGTTGAGGGGCGACATGGGGGTGCAGGGTGTGTGTGCAAAATTCCGGGCGTGCCCTCCACAGCCGCGGAGAGCAGGGGGCATGGCCGGCTCGGCCGCCCGCGAGGCAGGCGGAAAATCGTGGGAAACAAGAGCGGTGCGGACACCGGCGGCGAAGGAGAACGAAAGAAATAATAATGCAAGCTGCCGAACAACCCGGCAGCAACAAACAAAAGAGAAAAGATGGCCTGGGGAGGGGCACGGCACCCCGGGTTGATCGCCGTGCCGGCGGGGCCTGTGGCCGCCTAGCTTCGCAAGCCGGACGGGATGCGGTGCATTCGGCCGCGTGTGGTCGTACCCGGCGCAGTGGTTTCCGATGGCGGAGAGAGCGAAAAGCACACGCAGACACAAAAAAGAGAGCGCGCTGGCCCCGCGACGCGGCCGACAAAGCGGCGCACGTTGCACCCAATCGCCGGAGGGGGGGCGGCGCGGTGCGAAAGCAAAAAGGACTCGAATAGCAGCAACGCGGCCGCAGCAGGCGCACTAGAAAAGACCAAACGGGGCCAAAGAGACAACCAGGGACAGCAGCGTGAGCAATAAGGGGGGCCAGGGTTTGGCCCACGACCGGGGACGGAGGTACAGAAAAAAAATAAAAAAAAAGAAGAGCGAAGGTCCGAAGACCTTCCTCCCAAAATTTGCCAGAACCAACCGGTGTTAGCGGCGGATCCGGAAGCTTCTCATACCAATATAGTACAGAAACTGTATCAATAATAGCGTTAGTTAAAAGTCCTCCCGCCACGGCCCGGGCAATCAGTTGAGGGGCGACATGGGGGTGCAGGGTGTGTGTGCAAAATTCCGGGCGTGCCCTCCAGAGCCGCGGAGAGCAGGGGGCATGGCCGGCTCGGCCGCCCGCGAGGCAGGCGGAAAACCGTGGGAAACAAGAGCGGTGCGGACACCGGAAGCGAAGGAGAACGAAAGAAATAATAATGCAAGCTGCCGAACAACCCGGCAGCAACAAACAAAAGAGAAAAGATGGCCTGGGGAGGGGCACGACACCCCGGGTCGATCGCCGTGCCGGCGGGGCCTGTGGCCGCCTAGCTTCGCAAGCCGGACGGGATGCGGTGCATTCGGCCGCGTGTGGTCGTACCCGGCGCAGTGGTTTCCGATGGCGGAGAGAGCGAAAAGCACACGCAGACACAAAAAAGAGAGCGCGCTGGCCCCGCGACGCGGCCGACAAAGCGGCGCACGTTGCACCCAATCGCCGGAGGGGGGGCGGCGCGGTGCGAAAGCAAAAAGGACTCGAATAGCAGCAACGCGGCCGCAGCAGGCGCACTAGAAAAGACCAAACGGGGCCAAAGAGACAACCAGGGACAGCAGCGTGAGCAATAAGGGGGGCCAGGGTTTGGCCCACGACCGGGGACGGAGGTACAGGAAAAAAATAAAAAAAAAAGAAGAGCGAAGGTCCGAAGACCTTCCTCCCAAAATTTGCCAGAACCAACCGGTGTTAGCGGCGGATCCGGAAGCTTCTCATACCAATATAGTACAGAAACTGTATCAATAATAGCGTTAGTTAAAAGCCTCCCGCCACGGCCCGGGCAATCAGTTGAGGGGCGACATGGGGGTGCAGGGTGTGTGTGCAAAATTCCGGGCGTGCCCTCCACAGCCGCGGAGAGCAGGGGGCATGGCCGGCTCGGCCGCCCGCGAGGCAGGCGGAAAACCGTGGGAAACAAGAGCGGTGCGGACACCGGAAGCGAAGGAGAACGAAAGAAATAATAATGCAAGCTGCCGAACAACCCGGCAGCAACAAACAAAAGAGAAAAGATGGCCTGGGGAGGGGCACGACACCCCGGGTCGATCGCCGTGCCGGCGGGGCCTGTGGCCGCCTAGCTTCGCAAGCCGGACGGGATGCGGTGCATTCGGCCGCGTGTGGTCGTACCCGGCGCAGTGGTTTCCGATGGCGGAGAGAGCGAAAAGCACACGCAGACACAAAAAAGAGAGCGCGCTGGCCCCGCGACGCGGCCGACAAAGCGGCGCACGTTGCACCCAATCGCCGGAGGGGGGAGCGGCGCGGTGCGAAAGCAAAAAGGACTCGAATAGCAGCAACGCGGCCGCAGCAGGCGCACTAGAAAAGACCAAACGGGGCCAAAGAGACAACCAGGGACAGCAGTGTGAGCAATAAGGGGGGCCAGGGTTTGGCCCACGACCGGGGACGGAGGTACAGAAAAAAAATAAAAAAAAAGAAGAGCGAAGGTCCGAAGACCTTCCTCCCAAAATTTGCCAGAACCAACCGGTGTCAGCGGCGGATCCGGAAGCTTCTCATACCAATATAGTACAGAAACTGTATCAATAATAGCGTTAGTTAAAAGTCCTCCCGCCACGGCCCGGGCAATCAGTTGAGGGGCGACATGGGGGTGCAGGGTGTGTGTGCAAAATTCCGGGCGTGCCCTCCACAGCCGCGGAGAGCAGGGGGCATGGCCGGCTCGGCCGCCCGCGAGGCAGGCGGAAAACCGTGGGAAACAAGAGCGGTGCGGACACCGGAAGCGAAGGAGAACGAAAGAAATAATAATGCAAGCTGCCGAACAACCCGGCAGCAACAAACAAAAGAGAAAAGATGGCCTGGGGAGGGGCACGACACCCCGGGTTGATCGCCGTGCCGGCGGGGCCTGTGGCCGCCTAGCTTCGCAAGCCGGACGGGATGCGGTGCATTCGGCCGCGTGTGGTCGTACCCGGCGCAGTGGTTTCCGATGGCGGAGAGAGCGAAAAGCACACGCAGACACAAAAAAGAGAGCGCGCTGGCCCCGCGACGCGGCCGACAAAGCGGCGCACGTTGCACCCAATCGCCGGAGGGGGGGCGGCGCGGTGCGAAAGCAAAAAGGACTCGAATAGCAGCAACGCGGCCGCAGCAGGCGCACTAGAAAAGACCAAACGGGGCCAAAGAGACAACCAGGGACAGCAGCGTGAGCAATAAGGGGGGCCAGGGTTTGGCCCACGACCGGGGACGGAGGTACAGAAAAAAAATAAAAAAAAAGAAGAGCGAAGGTCCGAAGACCTTCCTCCCAAAATTTGCCAGAACCAACCGGTGTCAGCGGCGGATCCGGAAGCTTCTCATACCAATATAGTACAGAAACTGTATCAATAATAGCGTTAGTTAAAAGCCATCCCGCCACGGCCCGGGCAATCAGTTGAGGGGCGACATGGGGGTGCAGGGTGTGTGTGCAAAATTCCGGGCGTGCCCTCCACAGCCGCGGAGAGCAGGGGGCATGGCCGGCTCGGCCGCCCGCGAGGCAGGCGGAAAACCGTGGGAAACAAGAGCGGTGCGGACACCGGAAGCGAAGGAGAACGAAAGAAATAATAATGCAAGCTGCCGAACAACCCGGCAGCAACAAACAAAAGAGAAAAGATGGCCTGGGGAGGGGCACGACACCCCGGGTTGATCGCCGTGCCGGCGGGGCCTGTGGCCGCCTAGCTTCGCAAGCCGGACGGGATGCGGTGCATTCGGCCGCGTGTGGTCGTACCCGGCGCAGTGGTTTCCGATGGCGGAGAGAGCGAAAAGCACACGCAGACACAAAAAAGAGGGCGCGCTGGCCCCGCGACGCGGCCGACAAAGCGGCGCACGTTGCACCCAATCGCCGGAGGGGGGGCGGCGCGGTGCGAAAGCAAAAAGGACTCGAATAGCAGCAACGCGGCCGCAGCAGGCGCACTAGAAAAGACCAAACGGGGCCAAAGAGACAACCAGGGACAGCAGTGTGAGCAATAAGGGGGGCCAGGGTTTGGCCCACGACCGGGGACGGAGGTACAGAAAAAAAATAAAAAAAAAAGAAGAGCGAAGGTCCGAAGACCTTCCTCCCAAAATTTGCCACAACCAACCGGTGTCAGCGGCGGATCCGGAAGCTTCTCATACCAATATAGTACAGAAACTGTATCAATAATAGCGTTAGTTAAAAGCCATCCCGCCACGGCCCGGGCAATCAGTTGAGGGGCGACATGGGGGTGCAGGGGGTGTGTGCAAAATTCCGGGCGTGCCCTCCACAGCCGCGGAGAGCAGGGGGCATGGCCGGCTCGGCCGCCCGCGAGGCAGGCGGAAAACCGTGGGAAACAAGAGCGGTGCGGACACCGGAAGCGAAGGAGAACGAAAGAAATAATAATGCAAGCTGCCGAACAACCCGGCAGCAACAAACAAAAGAGAAAAGATGGCCTGGGGAGGGGCACGACACCCCGGGTTGATCGCCGTGCCGGCGGGGCCTGTGGCCGCCTAGCTTCGCAAGCCGGACGGGATGCGGTGCATTCGGCCGCGTGTGGTCGTACCCGGCGCAGTGGTTTCCGATGGCGGAGAGAGCGAAAAGCACACGCAGACACAAAAAAGAGGGCGCGCTGGCCCCGCGACGCGGCCGACAAAGCGGCGCACGTTGCACCCAATCGCCGGAGGGGGGAGCGACGCGGTGCGAAAGCAAAAAGGACTCGAATAGCAGCAACGCGGCCGCAGCAGGCGCACTAGAAAAGACCAAACGGGGCCAAAGAGACAACCAGGGACAGCAGTGTGAGCAATAAGGGGGGCCAGGGTTTGGCCCACGACCGGGGACGGAGGTACAGAAAAAAAATAAAAAAAAAGAAGAGCGAAGGTCCGAAGACCTTCCTCCCAAAATTTGCCACAACCAACCGGTGTCAGCGGCGGATCCGGAAGCTTCTCATACCAATATAGTACAGAAACTGTATCAATAATAGCGTTAGTTAAAAGCCATCCCGCCACGGCCCGGGCAATCAGTTGAGGGGCGACATGGGGGTGCAGGGGGTGTGTGCAAAATTCCGGGCGTGCCCTCCACAGCCGCGGAGAGCAGGGGGCATGGCCGGCTCGGCCGCCCGCGAGGCAGGCGGAAAACCGTGGGAAACAAGAGCGGTGCGGACACCGGAAGCGAAGGAGAACGAAAGAAATAATAATGCAAGCTGCCGAACAACCCGGCAGCAACAAACAAAAGAGAAAAGATGGCCTGGGGAGGGGCACGACACCCCGGGTTGATCGCCGTGCCGGCGGGGCCTGTGGCCGCCTAGCTTCGCAAGCCGGACGGGATGCGGTGCATTCGGCCGCGTGTGGTCGTACCCGGCGCAGTGGTTTCCGATGGCGGAGAGAGCGAAAAGCACACGCAGACACAAAAAAGAGGGCGCGCTGGCCCCGCGACGCGGCCGACAAAGCGGCGCACGTTGCACCCAATCGCCGGAGGGGGGGAGCGACGCGGTGCGAAAGCAAAAAGGACTCGAATAGCAGCAACGCGGCCGCAGCAGGCGCACTAGAAAAGACCAAACGGGGCCAAAGAGACAACCAGGGACAGCAGTGTGAGCAATAAGGGGGGCCAGGGTTTGGCCCACGACCGGGGACGGAGGTACAGAAAAAAAATAAAAAAAAAGAAGAGCGAAGGTCCGAAGACCTTCCTCCCAAAATTTGCCACAACCAACCGGTGTCAGCGGCGGATCCGGAAGCTTCTCATACCAATATAGTACAGAAACTGTATCAATAATAGCGTTAGTTAAAAGCCATCCCGCCACGGCCCGGGCAATCAGTTGAGGGGCGACATGGGGGTGCAGGGGGTGTGTGCAAAATTCCGGGCGTGCCCTCCACAGCCGCGGAGAGCAGGGGGCATGGCCGGCTCGGCCGCCCGCGAGGCAGGCGGAAAACCGTGGGAAACAAGAGCGGTGCGGACACCGGAAGCGAAGGAGAACGAAAGAAATAATAATGCAAGCTGCCGAACAACCCGGCAGCAACAAACAAAAGAGAAAAGATGGCCTGGGGAGGGGCACGACACCCCGGGTTGATCGCCGTGCCGGCGGGGCCTGTGGCCGCCTAGCTTCGCAAGCCGGACGGGATGCGGTGCATTCGGCCGCGTGTGGTCGTACCCGGCGCAGTGGTTTCCGATGGCGGAGAGAGCGAAAAGCACACGCAGACACAAAAAAGAGGGCGCGCTGGCCCCGCGACGCGGCCGACAAAGCGGCGCACGTTGCACCCAATCGCCGGAGGGGGGGAGCGACGCGGTGCGAAAGCAAAAAGGACTCGAATAGCAGCAACGCGGCCGCAGCAGGCGCACTAGAAAAGACCAAACGGGGCCAAAGAGACAACCAGGGACAGCAGTGTGAGCAATAAGGGGGGCCAGGGTTTGGCCCACGACCGGGGACGGAGGTACAGAAAAAAAATAAAAAAAAAGAAGAGCGAAGGTCCGAAGACCTTCCTCCCAAAATTTGCCACAACCAACCGGTGTCAGCGGCGGATCCGGAAGCTTCTCATACCAATATAGTACAGAAACTGTATCAATAATAGCGTTAGTTAAAAGCCATCCCGCCACGGCCCGGGCAATCAGTTGAGGGGCGACATGGGGGTGCAGGGGGTGTGTGCAAAATTCCGGGCGCGCCCTCCAGAGCCGCGGAGAGTAGGGGGCATGGCCGGCTGGGCTGCCCGCGAGGGAGGATTTTGGCGGGAAATGGAAAGAAGCATGAGCAATCAGCATTACATATGAACTTAAAAATAGCGGTTGTAGTATCTTTGTTAAGTCCATGGATAAAAAAAAAGGAATACGATTCAGAAATAACCTGAATAGCAAAAATGGAAAAAAGACAAAAGGATGTCTTTGTCCCGTGTTTCTTCACTCTTCTTTTTTTTTAGTGCAGCTTAATCGCAGCGGGGAGAATCTGCTTCAAAAGAATTTTTTTGTCATCCGTCAAAACATCGTAATGCCTGCATGTCCATGAATGTCCATCGTGGTTGACGCGTGTTTCCCGTTCAGCACTGCAGTACCTGTCCGGTTTGTACAAGTCCTCCGCAGACACCTTGATGCGTATCGGAGCCCACTCACTGCTGTCATCATTATTATCATCTTCCTTGGCGACAGTGTATGCCTGCGTGGCACCCTCTCCCCTGCGCGGGACCTCCCGCACCACTGCAGTCGCTGTGGGGCCGTGCTTCATCATCATCTCGTCGAACATGCAGCGGTGCGGAGAAACGGTATTGGGAATGCTCCAACTGACACATTGGACACCAACACTAACACCACCAGCAGAAGGGGGAAGAGGAAGAACGGAGTGGTGCGGTGTGACGTGTTCATGACTGGAAGGAATGAACTTTTTCTTCTATCTGAGAAACAGAATAGGCAAGGAGAAAAAAAGAAAAAAAGGGAAACAGAAGGTGGCGGTGCAGCAATCAAAAGAGGGGAGGGGGAGAAAAATAAAATTCACAATAAGAGAAACAAAAGAGTTTTAAAGCGGTTATATCTACATTGCCACTGTACGTATGCGTGAGTTACTCTTCGTCGTCACAGCAGGGCAGTTTTCTTCAGTGGTTCTCTTTAAGCATGAGATCTCGCTGCGCAGAAAGGGGAAAAACTTACTGACTGGAGAGTGTTGATAAAGAAATAATAAATGCAAATTTTAAAAGGAAAAAAAGTTACGTATTTACACTTGTGGATACGCTGGGAGGAAGTAGAGGGTGATTGTAATAGAATTCGCACATAATATTCTGAATCTCTCCAGAAGTCTTTGCAAAGAAACAACGGCAAACAAAAAAGGAAAAATGTGCTCATCAGAAACACCAATCCACTTGGAAGATTCACGGATTGAGAACGTTATTTTCACCCTGAGGAGGCGCCTCATTGCCCCTTCGCAGAGTACAAAAATGCAATACATCGCAACCCCAAAAGTAGTCGAAACAGTATTGGTGAAATATTCGCTTGCATGAAGCCCTCAATATTTTCTTAGCGATGGAGAACACAACAACCCAGTGCAGAGATCCCTGAGTTCTCCATCGCTCAGTGGTCTGTGTGTATGACAGGATATTCGCCACTGTCACATTCATGTCTGGGCTCTGGGTTCACGTTGTCAGTGTCACTCCCAATGTAGAATTCTAAATGTATTAAGCCTTCCATGGGTTACACGTCAGTGGCACTTCCGAACCTCCAAGAAGGTCAGCATTGATGTTCACGGATATCAGATTCTTGTGCAGTGTAGCCGCGATTTAGTATTCTGTCTCTCGGGGACTTGTCATTGTTGTACGACACCCCAATGAATTCCGTCCATAGTGCATGTTCCTCTGCCCTGGCGAAGCCGGCCACCTCTACGTGGTGCCAGGGATCAGTACCCTCTCTGAGTGGAAGTCAGGAGCCTGCGACCGTGCCTTGGGTGCGGTTAAAGGCTCTTGGCGTCGGCAGGCAGGTCTGGGGTAGCGCTGTGTTTGGGAGGCCTGAAACAAAACGAAGGTTAGAACTGCCGCACAGCTACACGTCCCTGCGTGTAGCGCCGTCACTCGCACTGAGGGTTCACTTTTGGAAGCTTCTCCAACTGTGCGGTGATGTAGAACTGAATCCGGGACCGATCCTGCGGGGAACCCAGTGGAATGTGGGTGGGCTCACGCAGGCGAAAAGGATCCCGTGGGAGAAGTGGCTGGAAGAGGAGCGTGTTGCGTGGTCTGTCCTAGTTGAAACGCACTTTTCCGCGCCGGAATGCGAGACATTTAAGCTTTCCTCCTACTCACCTTCTACTGTGCCCTGGTCTCGAAGCTCTTCGAACCAAGCACGGCATACCCTCATTGGAAAAACCAGCAGTATTCTTCAGCAGGGAACTCGCGAAGATGCTGTGCGAGCTATTCCAGCTCAAAGACCCCTGCCCTACACCTCCTGAAACAGAGTCTGAGGCACCGCCTCTGGAGGGTGATCGAAGCCCTAGTTTCTTATTTTCTAGTTTAATGGATTCTAGTTTATTGGTTTCGAACTCCCCCTCTCCGTATGTTCTAGTTTCGTCGTCTCCCTCTCGTCCTCGCAGGTTAGGGGCGGAGAAGGTGAAGGGTCGTTTGCTGAGGAAGCGCAGTCGTTCCTCAGAAGGTCATGGAACCAACGGAATCTGAGCCCCTTTAACGCTGCTCGGAGATGTGGTTCGAAATCATTGTATGGAAGGATAGGGTGAAGAAAAACAACCCTTATAGTTCGGCGGCGCTACACGCGTAGCTGCAGCATGGGTACGTTTGAAAAAAAAAAAAATTTGTTCCTCTGGTCCTCGTCCATCAATCTGCTCACTGGCCATGTCGCCCGAGGGTTAGGCCCGTGAACTGCAACAAACCACTGGAAACCTTTTTTTCTCACTTTTCCCCCTTCATTCAGACATACTTCCTTCGCTATGAGAACTGGGAAAGAGAAAAAGAAACATGAAGAGGAAAAAGTACACAGAGAGACCCATGCACGTATATCCTGTTGTAAGGGAAATGAAAGTAAAAAAAAGCAAAAAAGTAAAAACGAAGGAACGCAGAAAATAACAAAAAAAAGTATATGTAAAACGGTAGACATCCACCACCTCTTCCCTGATGCTTTCTCGTCCCCCTTAGTAAGTCCAAGGGCACTGAAAATGAAGGGGAAACAGAAACAAAGAAATAGGAACCCTGTGAATTACGCATACACACACAGACATGCACATCCAACAACATTGGATTAGGATGCCTCCTTCAGTACACCACAGTCAGAGACAACAACAGTCTTGCTGGGTTTGCCATGTGGAGTTCCAACATCTTCAATGGCCTTGATGTGGTCAAATCCCCGCAGCACTTGCCCAAAGACAACATGCTTCCCGTCAAGCCATGGACAAGAAACGGTACAGATAAAGAACTGTGACCCATTCGTGTTGCGTCCAGCGTTTGCCATTGACAAAATTCCAGGTCCTTTGTGTTTGCCAGCTTTCCCGTCGAAGGACTCGTCCTTGAACCTCACACCGTAGATGGAGCAACCGCCCGTCCCGTTGCCTTTAGTTATGTCTCCGCCTTGAATCATGAAGCCGGGTATAATGCGGTGAAACACGGAGCTCTTGTAATGCAACGGTTTTCCCTCTGGTGTGGCTTTTGGGTACCCACGGCAGAGCTCACGGAAGTTGCGTGCTGTGATAGGAACAGTGTCATCAAAGAGCTCCATTTCCACACGGCCTATTGGCTTCGTTGATGCGGACCCAAACCACGTGTAGCCCTCCTGAAACCCCGTGTCAAAGAAAACAACGGAATTACGATCATTCTGCGGATATGGGCTTGTATATGCCCCGGCGGCAAACACAGATCCACCCACAAGCACGTTCATCGTGCCGCCAAGAAGAAAGGCAGAGAAAAAACGGCATGTCATTAAAACGTCGATACCTCACAATTGAACCTCGTATTCTTGTAAAACTGTATGCGGATAACTGGACTTTTCACCGCCCTTTATAATGTTTCCCTGTGTTATTGCTTTTTATTTTTCTTCTTTTTTCCTTTTATGTTCTGTTTTCCTCTCTTTTTTTACTCAACAAACTTTAAGGAATTGTAAAAATCCCGGGTAAAATCCCGAGCACAAAAAGCAAACAAACAATACAGTTGAATACAGTCCAAGAAAACATGCATGCATGCATATTTGAAAGAACAAAGAATATATTAACAGAATTGAGCAACACCGTTTATGACACGATTTTTTTTTCCCTTCTTTTTGTTTGGTCGTTTGAATGTCTTCTTCAAACCCAACGCATCTGTCCCGCTTGTCATTTCCACCTCATATTTCGTTTCTCCCCTTTCCTCTCAATCCCAATAGAAAGAACACGAAAGAGAGAGCGAAACGGAGTTACTTCACAAGATAAGTAGAAAAAGTTCACTGAAAAAAAGCATATATATATTCCCAATCCTCTTTCTTTATCTGCTGCTTGTGTTGCTCGTTGGGATCTACCTCTCACCACCTTTTTATACTTGTTTTTTTTTTACTCCTTTTATCTTTATTCTCTCAAAATCCTTTGGTTAAACTTTTCTCACTTCTTTCCCCTTTCCTCCTTCCTCCCCTTCCTTTCTCTCTTTTTTTAGTCTTCTCTTGTTTAATCGGATTTATATGTCTGTTTCTGGCCGTGCCTCATCATCGTCAGCTCCACCACGGTGGCGACGGCGACGCTTACGTGTGGTCCCCGTATCATTATCATTATCACCCTCACCACCATTATTGTTATTATTATTATTATTATTATTATTATCATCTTCACCGTCTCCGTGGCCCTGGCGCTGCGTCTTTCTGTGCGCCTTGAAGCGGCAGAGCTTCAGCTGATCGACGTCCTGCTTGCCGACGTGCAGCTGCCCGCGCAGGTTCCCCATCGCGTCGCTGCTCACATTCTCCGCGGTTGACCGCAATGTCGCCCGCACCTCCCTCGGCAGCCGCGTCGCCACCTTAAACTCGGCCGGCGTTGCGAATGCCACGCGGCGAAGCGCCAGGTCGAAGTTCGGGCCAATGTCCACGAGCTCGACGTTGTTAGTCAAGTTTCCAGGCATCCCGCTCGCGGTGCTCGGCTTCCGCAGGGCGTAGTGGCGCATGCAGAGAACCGCGTTCCCCCGCTCCCGCTGCGGGCCGCTGCCGTAGCACTCCGTCGACGGCGCCACGCACGCGTCCTCGCCGTTCTCCGACCGCAGCGAAAAGGACAAGACGCGGTCGCAGCCGTCAAGGTTAATCTCCGTCTCGCTTCCACCGCGGAAGAAGTCAATCAACAGACTCTTAAGACGAATGAAGACCGGATCCACGGCAAACTCGCTTCCCTCAAAAACGAAGAAAGGCTTGCCGCCAAGGGATGCCACATCCATGCCCTTCGCCTGCTCCATGTCAAGACGATCAGCCGCTACGATGCCAAATTCCACCATGTCCAAAATGTGGAAGTCAAACTGTCTACCCAGCACAAGGTTGTGTGGCCGCTTCTTGTTATCACTTGTGAAGCAAAAAAGAGAGCAGTCATTTTTGAATCCAAGAAACTCAAGATTCTCACGGTTTTCAAAGGGGTGAAATGCGTTCCGTTTTTTCAGTTTTTTGATATGCGGCTTCGTGATGGCTGCGAGGTCTGTCATGGCATCATTCACCACACTACTCGTCCGTGCACCCCGCAAGTAAAGTACTTTCTTAGGGTTTTCAACCACTTTGGGCTCATACTTTTTGAGTGCATGACGCGTTTTGAGTGTCTTGGGTGCACGGCGCTTGAAGTCACCCACAGATGACATCACCAGAACCCCTTTTCTTTCCACTTTCTTTTCCTTGGAGGTCTCCTGGAGAAACAAAAGATCGAGAAAGAGAATGAAAATGAAAGACATAGGGATATACAACAGAACAAACGGAGACAGGAAGTAAGATCCATATTCACTCCAAATTGTTGCAGAACAGTTGGAAAAAGCAAAAAAAACAACAAAAAAAAAAGAAGAAACGTTTCACATTTGTTTTAAATTGTCAGTAAAGCACACTTTCAATGATACACCCAATTGTTGGGTGCTGCAGCAACATGGGACCCCCAGATGATCGTGAACGCTTCCGTCTGGTGGTTTGTGTCTGTTTCACAAGAAACCTCACTCCATTTTTCTTCTTGTTATCCTCCTCCTCTGGTAGGACTAAACCGGAAAGCACACTCTGGTCATCTGAAGACAGTGCCCCGAGGAGACACCCAACACGCGACGCGATGGTCAACAATAACGTTGTGAGAGAAAATGTGTCAACACGCGACGCACTCAACTCCACCGCCGCCGCCTCCCCGCACCGCACTGCAAGAAGAAGAAGTCTCCTAATTATCCACCGCGGCGGTGCGGCATCGTGCTGGGTGAATGACAGCAACGACTTTCGCAGAGCGCGGCGCAGTGCGAGGGCGGTGCGGAGAAACAAATGATGGCGGTAGACACGACTGCGCCCCCGCCCGTCGATGAGGCCTTCAATGAGCCGCAGCTCCTCCCGCAGTAGCACTGCAACTGGCACCCGCTGCGCCCTGTGAGTTTCCATGACGTCGTCGCAGAGCCCTGTAGACACATACATGGACAGATGAAGGTACGCATGCATGCATGCACACATCCACACCGTGGAAAATTCACCCAGAAAATAAAATCAAATAAAGAAGAAAAGGCAAAGAGAAATAATAATTTTAAAAAATTGAAAATAAAAGAAAAAGACATTCCGTCCGTAAACATCCTCATCATTATCATTTATCATCATCAATAGGAACCAAAACAACAAAAAGAAGAGCATGGTACGCCTTTCCTCCCCTCAAGGAGAAAAAAAAAAAAACAGAAAATAAGGAGAGAGGGAGAGAAAGAAGGCCATTCTCTCAGCTTGCTTGCACAATGATTCGGACAGTCCGTTGGCGTTCGAGCCATGTTGACAACTCCGCCCCAAAGCCAAAAACATTACTATTATTGTTACTATTGGCTTCACGTAGAGCCCACACGTCCAACTGCTCGAACCCAAGACCCTCCTTCAGACGGTGACTGATTCCCGCAACGAGGCTTGTCATCTCGGTGTGGTCGTTGGCTATGGAGGAGTACGAGAGATGAAGCTCCCGCAGTGTGGAGGACACCTGTTCCAGCAATGTCAACATAGGTCGGAGAGACAGTCTATTGTGGGAAAGGGAAAGAATCTCAAGAAACGGCGCATAACTCGCGCGCAGGGCTCTTCCTAGAAACTGCAATCCCCCACATCCCTTTTTTCCTTCCATACCAATTCCATTTTCATCCAATCGCAGCACACGCAATGAGATGGGCTCAACCTTTTCCAGGGCTGCAGCGAGCTGCAGCAGTCCATCATCCTTGATGTCGCAGAGAGAGAGGTCAAGCTCAGACAAGAGCGGCAACACGGACGACAGGTTTAGTTTATGAATGTTGGTTCCAATACTGTTTCCCGCCACACAGAGAAACGAATCTACAGCAAATGAAACAAGTGACAGTCGCTTGATATCTTGCGCAGTGAGGCCATTACCCCGGAGAGACAATCGAGACCAGCAGCGTTCCTTTTGACTGAGTGCTTTGAAAAGCTGCTGCACATCACGCGGTCCAAGATCACATTGGTCCAATAAAATCCCACGCAAAGCGGGAAACTCCAAAAGCATGGCCGAAGCACCAGCACCAGAGTTTTCCAAATTGTGACCGCTAAGATTTAATTCGCTCACCACTGCACGAAAAGCTACGGGGGAACATCGAAGGTGATCAAAGGTACTATTGCTTAGGAGATTATTGGATATATCCAAAGTGAAGGATGGGCGCCCCACAAAACTATCAAGCCCACTCAGAAAGCATTTGATGCGGTCATCGTGCAAACGGCAGAGTCCCACGTCAAGAAATTGTAAAGAACAACAGCTCGACACCGCGCAACCCAATGTTCTAATCCCCCCACATATCCCATGGTTACCACGCAAAGAAAGTCGGCGTAAGTGTTTCGTCACCTTTACATACGAGGCAATGGTCTCCACGCCCTGTATTCCACAATCCTCTAGTCGCAATTCCGTCACGCTATCCACTCTCGTCATGGTAGATAAAAGTGGGGAAATTGTGACGTGTGCCGGTATCCCTCCGAGGCTGAGGTGCTCCAATTTACTCGTGCGGAGGGTTAATGTCCTCCCGAGCTCCTCCACCACACACTGTGCGTCACTCTGGTCAGGAATACCAGAAACTGTTACACTCTGAAGATCCATGTGCCGCAGCATGCAGCGCAGCCCGCCGTAGCGATCTCCAATAAGCGAGGCGGAGGAACTATAGTCTCGCAGCACAAGCCGAACGGGTCTACCAACACATGCCGTTGCATGCGCTAGACACTGGCAGACATCATCCCGCTCACCGCACGCGGGTCGGATTTCAGGTCGTCCAAAGTGGATCCCTTTGTGTGTTAGAGAACCCCTTCCACATGCACCCGATAAACAGCAATTCTGCAGAACCCTGCGTGGGAGAAAATCCCTTATCAACGAGGACGCCACATTTCTCACACAGGCGCCACTATTATTATTATTATCATTATTATTATTATCGTCTTCAACCGCTCTCCTCTCCTGTCTGCTCTGGGCTTCACATAAGAGCAAGTACCAAAGTGTGAACTTGTATGCGGCATCCAGGGTAAGCTGTTGCTTTTGCATGGGATGGAATTTGCCGAGAAAAACAACAGCAACACCACTAACCAATAAAAATTAAAAAAGGGTCGGGCGCACTGGAAACAAAACAACAATCATTGGAAAAAAAAGGAAAAAAGAAAGAAAGCAAAAAGAGGGACAACCCATCAACTACCTCCCCCTCTCCTCCTAGAGAAAAATATATATGTGTGTGCATATTGTCAAATTCGTATAATGAATGAACCAAGATCAAAGAATAATAATAATAATAATAATAATAATAATAACAGAAATCTCATTTTTCAATTTAACCTTCAGTTTGTCGTGCCTTCCAACTTCACATCCACCGGCAAGAGACGAATGGTGCTTTTACGGCACTTTTCCTGATGACGCTCTACCAAAATCAACATATCACGCAGCAGAAAACTACAAGGACCGTTGTATAAAACCTCAACAATGCGATGTAGCAATCCCAAAGCATCTGTTACAGCTGGCGACTTGTGCATTTGAGAAAAATATATAATCCATCTTTCAAACAACTGTGCCTGCTCTAGTGCGTTGACAGCCCATATGAGGCACAGCTCCAAATTCGGCTCCTGATTCATCCAGGTCCGAAGTACCTGCTGCCCTTTATGGAATAGGCCCCGTACACCCCGCTCAATCTTTGAACGTGGTGGTGGAGGCTTTTTCTCGGGGTATATTCCTGTATCCACCTCCAATGCCATCGTGAGCTCCGCTGATGTCTTTAAATAACTTCGAAGACTTTTTACGACATTGTCAAGATTAGAAAGATTGGTCACCGTGCGTAACTGCTCCATCGCCCCGCACAGGGCAGTGAGGTAGCGTATCTTTGGGCCTATGTGAGAGAGCGCAGTCCCACCCCCGTGTTGATACCACACCTCCCTCCCTACATACAGATCAGGGGTCACACAGGCTCCTTGCCGTATTGAGCGCTCAAGGAGCTGCATTAGCCATAATACACGGAATGTGGGATTAGCAGGAACTCTATACTCTTCAACGGGTCTGGAGTGGGGCACGTACTCAACGGAGAAACTGGGAAACTCATTTTTGACCTCGTTTACATATTTATTGCGCTTAATACTGTCTATTCTACACTTTATTTCCAATGAATGGCGTCGCACAACATCAGCGTGCCCACGAGGGAGGTACGGAATCACACCATCCAACTCGTCCTTTGCTGCAGTGTACATTTCAACAGCCGCCTCAGTCTCCCCAGCTAAATCCAGCGCAGTCCCTTGCTGCAGGACGGTGAGGGTCTGCACAAGCGTCTCTAGTGCTACATTCATTCAGACCATAAAACAACGACGTTATCAGCCTTGTGTTTTGAGAAAATAAAAAATAAAAAAGAGGATAACAACACGAATGGAATAACAACAAGAACATCCCCCAATACCCCACCCCTCACAAACAACACTAGAGAACGTACTTCAGACAGAGAAAAAATCAAACTCATTTTTGAATGAAAATAAAAACAAATGAAAACAAAAGATATAAAGCACACAAGGACACTTTCATATTGCTCTTAGCGCAGACGTCGGGCCTCACGCTCCGTTTCCATAAGCGAGAGCATGTCACCCTCCTTACAGGG
This sequence comes from Trypanosoma lewisi, assembly GCA_036321185.1. Classification (NCBI taxonomy): domain Eukaryota; phylum Euglenozoa; class Kinetoplastea; order Trypanosomatida; family Trypanosomatidae; genus Trypanosoma; species Trypanosoma lewisi. The sequence goes on along the minus strand of JAWVMQ010000121.1, from coordinate 23,105 downwards.
TCCCTTCACATTACGCACAATGGTGCGGTTCGCATCGGGTGAACCGTCCTCTGCCATCAGGCGGACGCGGACCTGTGTCACGTTACCGCGGGAGCCAGTGCGGCCGAGCACCTTGATGATGAGGCCGACCTGGGCCTGGTCCGTCGGCTGCACAACGACCTCCTCCTGCGGGGCCTTCTTGTCCTTCTTCGCAGCTGCCACTTCCGTCATGACTACAAAAAAAGCTAATGTCAGAAAAAGGAGTTGGTGTGATGTGGTGTGGGTTAAGAAAAAAGAAAGAAAGAAATAAAAAGGAAATGGCGTCTGTATCACCACGTCAAGGAAGAAAGGGTGGTTCTGGGTCAACAAATAAAACCCAGAATTTCACAAAAAAATGGAGAGATGTAGAGAAACTACAGAGAAAAGAAAAAATTTCAACACCTTGTAGATGCGGAGAAAATATAAAGAATAAAACAAAGTCATGAAAAAACGAATACACAATTGAAAAAAAGACGTCAAACAATTAGCGCAGGCGTCGGGCCTCACGCTCCGTTTCCATAAGCGAGAGCATGTCACCCTCCTTACAGGGTCCCTTCACATTACGCACAATGGTGCGGTTCGCATCGGGTGAACCGTCCTCTGCCATCAGGCGGACGCGGACCTGTGTCACGTTACCACGGGAGCCAGTGCGGCCGAGCACCTTGATGATGAGGCCGACCTGGGCCTGGTCCGTCGGCTGCACAACGACCTCCTCCTGCGGGGCCTTCTTGTCCTTCTTCGCAGCTGCCACTTCCGTCATGACTAGTAAACGACTTTTTTCTTTTTTTGTGTGTCGGTTTTAGAGTAAAAGAGAGTACATAAATATAAACCAATCAGAAGAAAAAAAAATAGAAGAACGACGGAGCACACAAATAACCTCACAACTCCCTGAGACACATTGTGCACAATCCACAAGGGAAGGAAGCAATAACAGTAATAATAGTGGTAATAATAATGTAAGCTCCTTCAATGACAATCCCGCACAGTATATATATATATATATATATATAGGGAGAGAGAGAGAGCGAAGAAATCAACCGGCGCCCCCACCCCTTATCGCTGCTTGCAGTAAAGAATCTCTATACACGTATTATATATTGCCCTTATGCACTTTTTGAAAGGGATTCACTCAACAATTGTATGAGCTTGTGTTTGCTATCGTCATTGAGCTGCAGGGCACAACTGCTTAAATCGTGCAAAGACGGACACTTTGCGTCGGAATATACATATGTAGTTAGGTACACATAGGTGAAAACCCCCATCATTCCCTGACAGTCCATGCGATCTGTAATACCACCGTGGCCGGGGATGAGCTGACCAAAATCTTTCAGCTTAAAGGCTCGTTTCAGTCCACTGGCAAAAAAACCACCAAAAGGGGCCAATAAGGATGCAAACGCGGCGAGCACAAGGGCATGCTGCTGCGCTTTGGAGCACTGAATTGTTGTTAAGTAATTTCCCGTCAATTTTTGAATGAAAGGCGGAAGGACAAAGTCCCTTTGAATAAACAACGGATCTTTTTCGCAGTTCATCGGTGAGTGGAATTCAAGCTTCGGACAATAAAGCTCCGGAAAATACCCAAGAAACCCGGCAAACCAAAAAGCCCATGCCATGGTAAACAAAAAGGCACCCAAAAATCCCTCCAATGTCTTTTTCGGTGACAAGGCCAGAAGTTTCGTTCTTCCAAATAATTTTCCAAACATGTAGGCCCATATATCATTGTTCACAACACAGCTTACAGGGAGGAGAAACCAAATCATACCTCGCATCATATTTTTGATTTGTATTCCACCCTGCATCACAATAAACAACAATGTCATTACGATCCATGTAAACTGTATAAATTGGTAGCGGTACATGCCCTTCCGCAGACTCAGTACAAACCCCACAATACCAATCATGAGGAGACCAAAGGCGATCATACCAAATTTGGAGTAATACTTTATGAGCCATGGAAATGTTGCCGTCAGTGGTACACGAATGCTGTGAGTTGTCATCAAAAATAAAGTGGAACCCAGAAACCACAGCTTCAAAAGAAATATGGAGACAAGCTGTCGATCTTTCCTTGCGCTCTGATTAATTCTAGTAATTTCATAAAACATACTACCTACAATAGCAATCACAAAAGGAATAACCACTTCTGCACCCAATGCAATGAGTACAAGGAAAATATACGCCATTCCAATTGTAAAAATGGTTCGATTCACAAAATCGGTGTAGCTCCACGATGGTTGCTGAGTCTCATCGTGTGGTTTCGCCGACTCCGCTGAAGTGACTGAGCCCAGTGGCGACCTCTTGAGAGGGGACAAGACCCGCTTGGCACCGACTTTTTTCATTAGGAAGCACGTCTGTACATGACATCACAAATCCCAATATTTAAACGTATCAATTCCAAAAGAAAATGGATTTATGAGGGCATACATATATAAGAAGGGGGTAATGTCAAGGAAGAAGAAAAAGAAGAAAGCTTTGTCTTTACATTTAGCCAACAGTATCATCCTGTCAGGTGGGTGAGAAACAACAAACATCTGGAAATACCAACAAGCCAATATATGCACAACAATAAAAACGCTTTCCTTGGTGTGTTCACAAGACGGACGTAAAACTGGGACAAAAATAGCATCATCAAAAACAACAACAATAAGAATAATGTTCGTCCAACACCCTTCAAGCCACCGTAATCCCACCCCTTTATCAATTTTTCCTTACGAGTGCAATGTATAAGATGAATACATAAAAAAAGGAAAGGCGAGAACATGATATTCAACAACGCCTTTTCTCTCTCATTTGGTATTCATAACAAAAATCATTATATACATTTCTTTACAAAAGGAAGATGATATATACAAAGGGGATGGAAAAAAATCAATTTACTTACGAAGGGGGTAATGTCAGTGATGTCCGCCTTTCCCGCCCACCGAACGCGAAGGCAAGGGATAGGGTGGTTGGTGTTTTTTTTCGCTTGATAATTTTTTTTTCTCCTATAAGAGATGTAGACTTTGTAGTGTGAACATACATAAGAATAGAACGCATATATATTCATCATTGCTCGTAGGAAAGAAAATATATTGTACGACAGCATTCTTGGCGCAAGCTTCCAAAAAAAAAAAGAAGGTGAGAACATCAGCTTCACATCCACGCTTCCCCCCAAACCCTTCTACGTATCTCGCTTCGTTTCCAAGTACATTCAGGAATATATATAAACCCCAGTGTATGAAACTCCTAGGGAGAAACACATTACATCTGCCTCGTGGAACTGTTGCACACCAAACCAACATGTCACATCCTCCATTTCTACACTTTTAAATATATTTATTGTTTTTCATGGCAGTGACGATGAAAATCAAACCGAGTCTTATGTGGGATCTCATTACCCTGGCGAAGCCGGCCACCTCTACGTGGTGCCAGGGATCAGTACCCTCTCTGAGTGGAAATCAGGAGCCTGCGACCATGCCTTGGGTGCGGCTAAAGGCTCTTGGCGTCGGCAGGCAGGTCTGGGGTAGCGCTGTGTTTGGGAGGCCTGAAACAAAACGAAGGTTAGAACTGCCGCACAGCTACACGTCCCTGCGTGTAGCGCCGTCACTCGCACTGAGGATTCACTTTTGGAAGCTTCTCCGACTTTGCGGTGATGTAGGACTGAATCCGGGACCGATCCTGCGGGGAGCCCAGTGGAATGTGGGGGGGCTCACGCAGGCGAAAAGGATCCCGTTGGAGAAGTGGCTGAAGGAGGAGCGTGTTGCGTGGTCTGTCCTAGTTGAAACGCACTTTTCCGCGCCGGAATGCGAGACATTTAAGCTTTCCTCCTACTCACCTTCTACTGTGCCCTGGCCTCGAAGCTCTTCGAACCAAGCACGGTATGCCCTCATTGGAAAAGCCAGCAGTATTCTTCAGCAGGGAACTCGCGAAGATGCTGTGCGAGCTTTTCCAGTTCGGCAACCCTGCCCTACACCTCCTGCACAGAAATCTGAGACGCCACTTCTGGAGGACGATTGAAGCCCTAGTTTATTACCTTCTGCCTTCATCCATTTTGGTTTATTGTTTCCAGACGTTATGGCCTCTTCAAATCCCTCCTGTGCTCGTAGGTTAGGGGCGGAGAAGGTGGATGGTCGTTTGCTGAGGAAACGCAGTCGCTCCTCGGAAGGTCATGGAACCAACGATATCTGAGCCCCTTAAAGCTGCTCGGAGATGTGATTCGAAATCCTTGCTAAGTTTGGGCGGCTGGAGAAAACAACATTCACAGTTCGTGGCAGCTCTGTGTGTGCCGCGGAAGGATGGGTACGTTGGGAGAAGAAAAAAAAGAATAATGTGGGATCGGTGTGACTTTTCCTTTCATTTTGCTTTCTTCCTTTTCATTTTACAGTGAAGACTTCATCTCCCCAGAAGGATATTCATAAACGTATTGGTCACACTGTCAAATAAAAAGTAAATAAATAAAAAAATAAAGCAAACCAAACCAAAAAAGGAAGCAAATAGATACATGTTAAAATAAAAAAGTCGGAAGAAGCCGAGAACCAAAACAAGAAAAATACAACAAGAAAAAAATCAAAAAAAAGCAGAACATGATTTACCAGTAAAGCCTTTTCCCCTATAGAAAAACATACATAAAATATATCAAGAAAAAAAACAGGAGGAAGGGTAATATAATTGAAAGTATCGCGATGACACCTTGGGGTATTTTCCGTATGTAAAGAGAAAACAAAACAGAGAGGATGGAAATTAATATTAAATATGATGCACAAAATCATTCAGAATTTACGAAAAAAACTGTTTTCAGAGTTTCTTCCTTCCCAAAATTCCTTAGGAATCTAAATCACAGGTTCCACCCAGACGCAAATGGAGACTGGAGATCAAGAAGCAGAAACAAGGGAAGGATGAAACAAAATAAAGTAAAAATGCTTGGCTAAAACTCACATAAAATACATAAATTTCCCCTCGAGTATATCCTTTTCTCAAGGTCCCAGAAGATGCTTTACATCTATCCATCCATGCATAAAAAAATATTAATACAATAATTAAAAAAAGATTGGGGAGAGAAAGCGGCTAATCCTTCTTATCCTTTTTCTTGTCCTTCATAAACCAAAAAAAACGTCGGCGCACCTCCTTCATCATCAATTGGGTTTCTTCTGATTCATTCTCAAGGATGGCGGAGTTCTCAATTGCGCGCCGGCCCAAGTAATGAATGGTTTCCCTCACAGAACCATAAGGGATATATTTGAATACACGATATCCTGCCTTTTGCAAGGGAATTGTTAAATGGTCTGCCATACCGTACAACTGTGCAAAGACGGCACGACCTCCCACAAAAGGAATTTGGGAAATAAGTTTGGATATTTCTTCCACAGATTTTCTGTTATGCGTTCCAAACAATACCTCAACCTGCTTATCAGGCACTCGAGCAAACTCCTCCAAAATACGCACAGCACACGCTTGATAACAGTTATTTGTTTCCTCATATGTTGGCCAAACAGGAGACAGATAGTTGTATTTGGAAGCAGTTTCTCTTTCTTGCACCATGTATGCTCCACGAACAAGTTTTCCGCCCCAAATCCATCCCTCCAGCGCGGCTCGTGTCAAATCATTAGACACACGATCTTCCGTGTATGTCAAGTAGCATTGATAAGTATTATACACAGTTGGCTCATGTACATTGAACTTACGCTGAAACTGCAAGACAATATTATCAATAGCAAGTTGATAGAAGGTTTGCTCAGCATCAAATAAAACACGAACACGCAAATCTTCAGCAGTACGTACAATGACCGATAAACGTCTATGCAAAGCTCGCCAAAGTTGACGTTCCTGTACTGTGAGTTTTGGAAGCCTTCGAATAATTATCTCCTGCACGGGTGTGGGCTCCAGCGCAAGAACGGCTTCTGAGACAACTTTTTTAAACTGATAATAGTTTACTTTACCTTCATTATTCTCGTCGAGAGCCTTAATAACAGCATTTATCTCTTCCTCTGTATAGTTGTACGCCGGGGTAAATGTCATAAGGCCCTTACGCACTTGTTCGTGGGAGAGATATAGTTGATACTCCTTATTGCTCCCCATCACGACGCGACACTCTTCAATTGGTGGGGGTTCCTCTTCAGAAAAATTTTGTACCCAACCCAAATGCACCGAATGCAGAATAGCCGAGACACGGGCGAGAAGTTGTGGATCACACATCCCTGTTACCTTCACAGCCACCAAACCGACACCATTCACAGACTGGTTAAGTGAGGCGTGCATAGCAGACATAACGTACAGCTTCATATTTTCATCATACAACCCATCATGGGATGAATACGACACTGACATGTTGTGAACGAGAGCTGTCATGGATAAATTTGGCGCCTCCTCTGCGCCAGGTGATGGGACAAATCCCTCCACATCGGCCTCAGCAGCGTAGTCCAGGACAGAGCCAATGCCTTGCTTCTCAAGGCACTTGATCGTCTGCTTTAGCTCACGTTCGTCCTCTCCAGCACAAAAATGGCTGTATACAGTTGACTTCACAATAACATTGTAGGTGATGAAAGGGCCTAGAATGAACTCTGATTTCTTCATCAAAGACACGGAATTCCTTGCGATATACTGAATTCGGCATATGTGCAGCACAAGCAAAGCTCGCATCAGCCACCAAAGAGACTTGCACCTAAAGACGGTGTCATCCTCAAAGTTTACCTGATGGAATTTGCGTGTATTAGAAGTTAGTGTATCTGAAACTCTTACTACCATGCTATTTAAACCACGAAACATACCAACACTTGACATAATTCCTTTCCACAGAAAAAAATAAATAAATAAATACAAAATGTGTGCTCTACTATTAGTATTCCTATCCACTAAACCAAAAAAAAAGAATCGAGAAAGAAAAATAAAATAAAATATATATATATATATATATATATATATATGCACATGTTGGGCAATCCAATAAGGTTCAGTGTTTGGTTGGGTAAAATCAGATTACCAGATGGCAAAAAAAAAGTCTCTTTCCTATTTATCTCTCCCTCCTTCAGTAGATTCCATACATAGAAAAAAGAAAAAATCACTCCCTCAGTAAGACAGAGAGAAAGGGTACAAACATATCAAACACGAACAAAAAAGAAAATGTCCACTAAAAAAAAAAAAACACACCCAGGAAAAAAAAGAGTGGCGGTCGCGTGGACACTCAAGTTCCATGAAGAGCGCAAAAGGGGTTTACTGACGTACCTGCAAGGGGGAAAAAAAAAACTATTACTCTCCTCAAAGTCGAAAAACCACCCCCCACCAGGTAAGTTTTTAAACAACAGAGCAAAACAAAGAAAAAAACTAGGAGAGAATAATATGGCAAACCTATCTACACATCAGGTCTAACTACGGAGTTTTATGTGATAAACATTTCCATAGAAGTCACCGCAAATAAGCCCATTCTTAACAAAATCTACCGCCGCCGCATGTACAGATCCTCGCAAAGTCATATCCAGGATAATATCCCTTGTGTCTAGTTTCAGAATATAGAACTCTTTGAGTGATGTAAATACTATGAGCATCCTTTCGAATGCCAAAGGGAAAAAAACACCTGAGGTAAAAAAAAAGTCACTGCGGTCCGCCAGGATTTGTTTACTATCAAACGAGCACACGACTGAATAAGAGTTTGCAGACCAAATATTCAACCGATGTTCACATCCAGTCAAAATAAGAGAATCGTCAGGACTATATAGTGTTTGCCATACAACTGCTTCATGCCTATCCAATTTATTTACTCTAGACAAAGTGACGGCATCTGCAACAATTGCCCCCTTGTCACAACTTCGAGAAAAAACAACCCACTCATTCCTTGTGTGTTGTGTAGCTAAAGAGGCAACAAAACCAATTTGTCTATTTGGTAATTCTTTCAAAACTCCCTTGAGCCTGGCTTTTGGGACAGTAAATTTACGCACATTGTTATCCTGACAGCCTGTGTATATCATCTTTCCATTAAAGGAAAAGGCCACAGATGTCACTATACCATCATGTTGAATACATTGAATCAGCTGCCCAACAACAGAATCCCATAAAATTACGGTCCAATCACGTGACGCTGTAGCAATAAACTTTTTATCTGGAGAAAAAGTCATATCCAACAAATAATCTGAATGTCCAGTTAGCTGCTTGACCTCCGTACCATTCACCGTATAAACATGAACAGTACAATCATTTTGATGGGCGACAGCATATAACTCCCCATCAGGTGATATTGCCACACATCTAATACATTCAGCCTGAGCTGGTAAATTTGATACCCTGATATCATACAAAATTTCACGTTTTTCAACTGGAACCGTTTGTGCTACTGTATTATCGTTCATATTTAACTCTAATGCGGAGTATACATCTGCACTTTCAGCGAGAACACAGTCTGAATCCCTTATGTAACGAAAGAAATCCAAAAATTCATCCAAACCTAAAAACCCATCCTTATCTCGATCAGCTGCAGTAAACATTGTTTGTAAAGATTCTTTTGAACGCAATCCACTCAATACAGAGAAAATAATATCTTCCGAAATTTTATTCATTCCTTTTGAGTCAAGAAGCGTAAACGCACGGTGCAAATAACTATCCATATCCTCATCTTCCTTCTTCAATAAGAGACTGCTTATCGGGTTACCAAACTTATTCATAATACTGCTCATTCTTCTCGTTCTGTCAGCAAGACTTAGCCTTCCTTTCTCACTCCCTCGGTTTTGGGGGAATGGAGAAGTAATATCAAATAATGAAGTATCATGCGCTTCCGTTTCTTTCCGCTTTAGTTCACGATCAGCAAGAATCTTTTCCATTAATATTAATGAGGGCGAACGCTTTTGATGCATACCCATGGAATTGAATGAAACCGTATTAAGGTTAGTATTATGTCGTGAAGGAGGGAAATTGAACGTTAACGCCGTTCCTTGAGTATGCGTCGTTTCAAACTTTTGTGATCCCGTATTCGGCTTCCCTTTTTTTAGTCCTTCCAGAGAGAGCCCAGGAACAGAAACACACGATCCCATAATGAGCAAGGGATTTCTTTTTTTTGCTAAATAGACCTTATTTAGAGATCTTCTTTGACTCAAGACGCCCTCCCCCTCCCAGTTCCCACCACTACACTTCGTACCCTCTTACTTTTTACAGGTACCTGTAGTTTTCAGAAATAATTTGAAAAAAAATAAAATAAAATAAAAACGACAACAACAACGACAAGAGAGAGAAAAAAGAAAAGATATTATGCCTTGTTGAATGTACAGTTTGTTCAAATATAGAGGAAGAAAAGTATTTTCTAAACCACGAAGAAACTATATATATATATATATATATGAGGGGAAATACAAACCCAGAGGAATAAACCAGATGCAATGGATATACCATTGTATTAAAACTGCCCACATCTATTATTTCATATCCAAACGTACTTCGTACCACATAAATTCGACCTTCGCTTCCCTCACTCCTTTGGTACTGGCCAAGGGTTAGCCACCTCCTCATGTTTATGCAGGAAACAGATCCAGTACAATTTGTAAAGGAAGCAATGTCATCAACAAAAGAAGCCTGCACATCATGAAAACGGCCACCGGCCGTGCTTGTCTCCATTTTAGACACTGGTTCGTTCTTATTCATATATCTCATGTCCCATAACTTTATCTCACCATTAATAGAAACCGAAACAAAATTAAACGTGCCTTCCACACAACAAATATAGGATACAAGTGCCGAATTATGTCTTATTCTAGAATTAAAAGAGCGACGGGATTCCAGTTCTTGTAATAACCGTGCCTCAATGGTGCCATTCATCATTCCACAGACTACCACTTGATTATTAAAAGGTCCCACAGAATAAGTATCAATAGATGCAATACGAGCTCCATTAAAACTACACAGCCTTTGAGGTCTGGGAATGAAGTTCTCATGCACAGTGACATCATACAAGACTCGCTTAGAAGCAAGAATGGCACGAGGTCTGCTTAAAACACCCGAAACTGAATTGGTACAAAAGCAAGTGAAGACGTTGTCCACCTCAGGAGATGAACTCCATAATGCGGAAGTTGGTGGAGTATCCGGATCCCAAACGAGATATTGAAGATATTTTTTTTTCATAAAAAACATGGCATCAGCAAGACCAATTGATTTTATTCCAATTATATCATTAGTACCACCTGGAACTCTAACACTATAGGGTAACACCGTACCATTCTCCACAATATAAAGCTGAGAATTTTGCCTCACATTACAGAAAGCGAACTGACAGTTTGAGAGATTTTCAATTATGCTAAACTGGGGTATTTGGTAGAGAGAACGCTTCCATCCATCCACCTCAGGGCGCAATTGCACTGGGGATATCAAATTTTCTCTAAAACGATTTTTCATTATTATACGAGAATATCTGAAATCCTGCAACAGTGGTGGATGCAATACAGGAGATGAATCACAAAAGGATTCTTTAATATCATTAAATAAATAAAATCCATTGTCACTGGCATCCTTGAGTGTCATTCTTTTGAACTCAGAAGGGGATCCCTCAAGAGATGCATCAAGGAGTTGAACAGACGAAGGAGACAAACAACGACGCTTGCTTCTTCTTATATTTGCATCACCAAAGAACGACGCTGGACTCCGTTTTACCGTGCGTATATGAAAGTGTTTTCTTCTAAACGGGCAATAGATAGTTCCATATTTTATTTCCACATTCTCGCCATCGTAAACAATCGTCGAAGATCTAGAAATTGGTAGTGCCCTCTCATCAGCTTGCATCCGCCTCGTGTTCCGGCGCAGATCTCTTTGTAGTTCTTCATCAGAAGATGATGAAGACCAATCCATTCGGATCAAAATTTCTTCCCTTTTCACTATAAACAGCTAGTCACATATATATCCATATGTGTACGAAGAGAAAGAAATTATCCTTAATACCCTAAGAGAATTTTTTTTTTGTTCACCTTGGTTTCTAACAAACAAGCAACGAAAAAAAAAAAAACTGTATAACCGATGCGGCGCTGATAAACCAGCAAGAAAATTTACAAAAAGAAAATGCAACGGCCGTAATCACCAGAATACAAGAATAGCAATATAAGCTCCCTTGTCTCCTCAAATCAAAAAGAGAGAAAACAGACAAAAAAGAAAAAGAAAAAACCGACGAGGGCCCTTTCATGACTCTCCTAGGCAAATAAAAATGGAAAAGAAACACTCCCCTTTCCAAAATACCTAAACGAAAAAAAAAAAGAACATGCTTTTCCAGGGAAATCGTGTTCCCTCCTGAAAACATACATGAAATACATCAACAAGAAGGAAAAACACGTGAAGGGTAACATAATCGAAAGTATCGTGATGACTCATCGGAGTCTTTTCCACACGTAAAGAGAAAACAAAACAGGGAAAAGGAAAATTAATATCAAATCCGGATTATTTTGAGCATCATCCAGAACTTACGAAAGGACCGCTTTCAGAGTCTCTTCTTTCCCAGAAAACCAAGCCCTGAGGTGGGTGGGAGGGAGGGAAGGATAAATGAAGAAGACCTAAAGGAATCGAAATGAGATTCCACCTAAACACAAATGTAAGCTGGAGTCAAAAAGCAGAAACAAGGGAAGGATGAAGGAAAACAAGTAATAAATAGGTAACTAAACACCCCGAGAAAATATAGATAGATTTCCCTTCGTGCACATTCTTTTCGCTAGCTCCTAATAAATAGTAAAAAAAAAAAAATTCACAACGTACATAATATAATATAATACTTTCCCTGTACTCTTTCCCTCCTACTATTTTTCTTCTAGTTGTTGTTGCTAAGTGTCTCTTCTAGACTCCCAGACTCTTCAAAAAAGCATCACTGTTCGGTTCCCTTCCCAGAAACTTTTTCAGCATCTCACTGGGATCTTGGCCACCACCAACCCCAATAATGTCAGAAATGTAGCGTCTACCAACAGTAGGATCCAAAAGACCTTTATGACTCTTGATGTATCCATACACATCAAGGGCAAATACCTTGGACCACAGATAACCGTAATATCCCGCACCGTAACCAGTAAGATGGCCAAAAGCACATTCGAAATGTGTATCATCTTCATACTTAATATCAGGATTTATTCTTGAACGAACAGACTTCATCAATTCAGTGGTATTCAAATTATTCAGATCTTTTTTGCCTGCAAATGCCGCGGAAAAAATTTCCAGGGAGTAGGAAGCGAATTCCAGTTGCCTCAAAGAATCCCGACCACTGAACGCATTTCGAGATTTAACCTTTGCCTCTGCAAGGCTACTGGGTAGATGTTTATGAGTCTTGTAATGGGATGTTATTTTCTCAAGAATTTCAGGTTCCCAAACCCATTCCTCCAACATTTGAGAAGGTAATTCAACAAAATCCCGCTTGACATTTGTTCCTGCAAAAGTGGCCATCCGACTGCGTCCCATAAGTCCATGAATAGCGTGGCCAAACTCATGAAAAAATGTATTCACATCATCGTGGAGAAACAAAGAAGGTTGATCCTTTGAAGGTGCCGGAAAATTCGCAATAACAACACACAAGGCGGGTGAATATTCGTTTTCAGATTCATTTAAAAGAACAGGAGGAACAACCGAATGACAGCAGGCATGTGAAAATTTTCCTTCCCGTGGGAAGAGGTCCAAAATCACGTGACCCAAAGTCTTTCCTGTCGTGTTATCTTGAACGTGAAGTGTAAAAACATTTTCATCCCAAAGTTCAGGACCATTGTTAATACGTGTGAAAGTAACGTCAAAAAACGCTTGGTAAATATCAAATAACCCTTTCACAGTAACATCAATAGGGAAATATTCCTGAATTTCAGTTTCGCTAACGTTAAGTTGGTTCTTTTTGATTTCATTCATCATAAAAGGCAGATCATATTCCCGGATACAGCCCTCCTTAGTCAAAACACAACTCTCATGTAAATTGCCTTTTATTAATTCCAATTCTGACTTCCATTTCTGCTGAAGACGAGGAATTAGATTATCGACAAAAGCCTTTGCCACTTCAGGAGACTTTGCCATTTTGTCATCCAAATTTAGATGACTATACGAGGGAAACCCAAGTAGTTCTGCCAAGGCTTGTCGTTTGGCAATTATTTCTTTTAGAACTTTGTCGTTTTGAGGGTAAGCCTTGTTACTTGAAGCCCGAGCCATTTCTCTGCGGGTAGAAGCCACTTCACAGTTTTTCATGACTCCAAAATAGGTTGGATAGTCCATCTTTAATATGAATCGACCATCATCTGATTTCTTGAGGCCATTAATAACTGCCTCAGGTACTCCTTTTAGATCTTCAGGTGAAACCAAAATCTCAGTCTTGTCTTCACTTATATTCCGAGAAAAGGTAGTACATAGAGCTGCGATTTCTTTTTGCAACGCCACAACCTCTTTAAAGGTCTCATCGGGTAGCTCCAACCCTTTTCTTCTGCAATCTTTAAGTTCCTCGTCGAGCCAATAAGAGTATTCCTTCTTTTGGTTACCCTCCACATATTCTTCACGATATTGGGGGCTTTTGGAAACGGCCTTTAAAGCTTTGAAAAGACGTTTATTGGATTGAAAATGATCAATTTCAAAGGAGTTGAGTTCAACAATTTGTTTGTTAGCTTCTTCACGCAGCGTCTTATCCGGGGAGACATTCATTACCACGGAAAGTATACTTGACGACGCATCAAATTCCGCGGCAGCAATATCAACAGCCTGGGCAGTATTCGCGAAAGTACGCTTTTCGTCCTCAAAAGAGTAAATCTCATTCAATTTTCCAAGTGCTCTGGCCTTCGCCTCTTCCGCTATCAATTGGCAGGCGGACACAGTCTTTGGAAACAAAGACGCGCACTTTGATGCATTCTCCACATCCGCAAAAATACGCAGGGCCATCTTCATGTGCAAATAAGTTCTGTTTCTTTCTTTTTGGTGTGTGTATGTTTTTTGTTTTATGATTTATTCCTTTCCGATATTCTCTTTTCTTTATGTGTTTCACTTAATTCCACAACACTCGCGTATGAAAAAATAAAATAAAATAAAGGAAGGAAGAATATGGATTTTATTATTTATTTAATTTCTTAGAACACAAAATAGGAAATCATTTCGTTCTTGTTGTTGTTTTGTTTCAAAGCAATACATACCTCCAAAGAATCAAAATAGAAAAAAATACACTAATATCGACGGCGCCACCCCAACTACCAAACAAGCGCGTTTTTCCCACAACGGCGCCCATCAGGGGAACAGCCGCCACAAAAGATTTAGAGAAAGAGAAAGAGAGTTGGGGAATGCGAACCCAGCAATATTCCGCGCACGTCCGTGTCGCCGACGGGCTCGCGAATCACGTGGGCACGCGGGGAACCATCATAGCAAGCAAGGGTTTTCGGGCTTTTTGAAAATGCGCAATGTAATTTTTAAAAAGCAAGAAAAACACTGACCCTCGAAGGAACAAAAACGCCAAAAAGGGGGTGGCAATTTATAAGTATTTCTAAGATGGGCAAATTCCACGTGCACTGAGGAATGCGCTCTCGTCGCCTCGGCGGGGGGCCGCTGGGACTCCCCTCGAACCACGACGGGGCATCGCGTAACATAGCCTCGGCCAAACGAAGGGGAGATCCTCTTCCCTTGCCTTCGGTGGCGCCACGGTGGGAAGCTGGTGGGAAAGCTTTTGCCTCCCGGGAAGTTGAACGCCCAACCCTCCGTTGGGGAATGCTCCGGAAGCACCCGGCACCGCACCGCGCGGGGCCATTGCCACGACGATGGGGAGAGCGGCTGAGTAACTGGAAATCGCTCACGACAGTAGCTGTAAGGGGGAAATCGCCCCGCGGTGGCGGCCAGGGGAGGAACAAGACCCAACTGACATACTTCCTTTTGCCCATTGTATTGTCATTTTCTTTTTTTTAAGTTGCGCCAAGGACGATGTCGCACAATATGTTTTCTTTCGTGAGGGTTATGCTGGGTCTATTTTGCAAGCGAGCTTCTTATTCTTATACCATGTTTCTTCAGACTGGAACGCCCATGGCTCTTTAAGGAAACATAGGTTTTTCAAGCAAAAAAAAAGCCCACACGGAACCAAGGGAGCTGAAACCGAATTCCGCCTATGCCCCTCCGCGGCCCCGCGGAAATTTGTGGCTGGCCAAGGGCTGAAGGAACCAGAGCCCCAATACAAAAACAATAGCGGCGCCAAGCCCGAGCGAGGAAGCGACACTCCGTTCCTTGGTGACAAGGGGTTTTGCGTTTAAGAGCTCGCTCGGTTTTTTTTTTTGCGGTTTGAGGACCTTTGCCGGGAGATCGCCAACTTGGAGGTTGGAAGAACCCAAAGGTTCGCGCGAAACGTTCGGCGGACCCCAACGGAGCCGCACTTTTTATGGAACCAAGTAGCGGCAGATAAATAAGACACGGAGAGTCAATACGAAATGGCCGCGCAGGAATTCAAGGCGCGAGAGTTTCATTTGGGCCAACGCTAGGGTCGGCTGCAGTTTGAGACCCTCGGATGCGGAAATAAACCTTCGTGACTGCGAAGGGCGGATGATTGGAGGGGAAATTGCAATAAACCATTCCTAAGGGACCTTTGACCAGGCAATAGCCCAATTGAATGCGCTATGGGGAGAGAACGGGATGCTTAAGGAGCAATTGAAGGAGGCAATGCGAACGATTAATAGCCTCCATGAAGCCAAAAGTATCCACCCCATTGGGAAAGAAAGGCGAAAAAGGAAAGGGGTGACAACAAAAAAGCTTACGCCGCCCCCAAACACATCAATAGAGTCGGGGATGAAGAAGCTCGTCCACCATTTCCTGCAGAATCCAAGCAGAATAAAATTATGGGCTTGGTTTTTGGACAGAATAATAGTAAAAAGGACCATTCCGAGGAGAGAAATAAAATTAAAAACTTTTCTCGAAGGACGTCGACGTTCTTTTTCGCTTCGCACTCGCATGGCACGGCCTCCGGTTTACAAACGCACCGTGGAAGGTATGATATGCCCTCTGGGAAAATGGGGCAAGCCTTTTCAGAACGCCGTAGCGCATATGGATGCCGCTTCGGCACACGACATATTGTCGGCGTGTTGAACGTACTTCTGATTTTCCGGCCAATAAAAGTTTTACCTTCAATCACGTTCGGCACATTTTGAGCGATTGGTTTGAAACCATTAAAAGACCACAAACGCGCAATGAAGGAAACATGAAAAAGGGATGCGGACTGTACTGTCTCTTTCGCGAACAGCTTTACTTTGGCCTCGGTGTGCGCTTCGACTTTAAAAAGCCCAGGGGCAACGCCTACAAAGAAGAAGAGGAAGAAAATATTCTTTTGGTCACCTGCAATAAGGCGGCAACAAAAGACCGAAGAAGACCTTTTGACAAGGAAAAGATAGCGGAATGCTACAAGTGCAGAAAGAATGGAAACTCCGCAAGCCATTGCTACGCGAACAAGTCCCCGGCAAAAAGGGAATGGAAGGAAAAAAAGAAAGCCCCAGAAGGTCCCCGTTCAGGAAACGATGAAACGAGGGGCCAGATTGCGCTCTCAAAAGGAATATGCCGTAGGAACGGCGGTTTGGAACGTCCGCAAGCCAAAATCGATCAAAAAAACACGTTTCATATAGGAATGGTCAGGCGAACCAAATAATTAAGACAAAAATAAGCTGGTAAAAAATATAATAAATATTATTCAGACCCTAACGTGCACGCAAGCGATCGTGGCGTTGGCACCTGAAGCCAACAAAAAAGCTCTGAGAATGCGAAGCAAAACGGCATAGGAGCAAAGGACCTCTATTTTGCAAAGGTTCACAAGGTTTGCGAAAAGACATTACCCAGAACCAGACGCGGCAATAGCCGTATTGTCTGTAGAGAGCCTTCGCTTAAATGGAAGCAGTGCCTTACAATATGCACGAACCCTGAGATCACCACTACGCTGCCATGGGGCGCGCCGGACACTTACATAATGGGATTGTCAAAAATTAGTGCGGAAGTTTCAATTAAATAAGCACGCCCGATGGAGCGTCACGAATTAGACGCAATCATGACGGAAATGCCAACGGAAAAAGACCGATTGGCGTGCGCAACGGCCGGTCATTGGGGCGAAACTGCATTAGTAAAGCAAGAGAATCTCCGGAGGTGCACGGAGGACAAAAACCGATAGTTAATGATCGGGGAGCTTTTCCGAAAACGTACAAGATGCATCCACTTCGGGGATCCAGGCGTATTTTGTCACAGGGGAGCCGGATGCAAAATGAATGCTGAAGGTGCGGGAAAGGATGACTACGGGAGAATCTTTAACAACCATAACCACAACAGAAAACAGCAAAGCGTAAAGAAGTGGAGAGCGACGGCCATCAAATAAAGAGAGGGGCTTTGGCT
Organism: Trypanosoma lewisi; assembly: GCA_036321185.1. Taxonomy (NCBI): domain Eukaryota; phylum Euglenozoa; class Kinetoplastea; order Trypanosomatida; family Trypanosomatidae; genus Trypanosoma; species Trypanosoma lewisi. The sequence continues at coordinate 5,816 of JAWVMQ010000121.1, read as the reverse complement.
TACGCTGCGGTAAAAATTGTGAACTAAGGACTGTATCCACAATCACTGGCACAATGAGGAAAGCACGCGAATACCCACTCAAGTTTCCACGCAGCACTGTTCGTTATCTCCGAAAAACAACGGCAATGATAAACCAATCGTTGTTAATTACACCATTGACGTGCTTCAACTACAGGTTTTTTCCAATGAACATCGGCTGCCGCCAGAGTGCATGAAGTTAGGGCACAAATCGCAATTTATAGGACATAGTTTTCTGCTGCATCACGCATCCGGAGTGGGCACGGAACAAGGGGAAAAAGGAATTTCTTTGCAAAATATGGCGGCGACTGCGTTATAGATGCAAATTCAATTTATCTAGGATGAATTTGATAACGCGCGAAGGTTTCGACAAGGTCTGGGAGTATTTATTAACTCTGCCTCAAAAAAAGAGACAGTCAAGACTCAAGATTCGCGATTGAGCATTCCAGAAGAGGATGCTCAGCTTTTATTGGCACTGGGAATTCTGGTTGAAAAGCAAAAAGAGGAAAACTAAAATTTGACCCTCCCCATTATCAGTTATCGAAGGAAAAAGAATCTGAAAGGTGACGGCGTTTCATTGCATGCCGTATTGAAAATAAAATAAAAAATAGAAAGGATAATTATGGCACATACTTGCCACTGAAACATATTTCCGCATACTTGAACGCAGCGACCTTAGACATAGCAACACTTTCTGCTTTAAAAGCCTCCTTTTTCCAGCAAAACTACCTTAAGAATGTACGATGCCAGTTTCGATTCAGCACGAAAAACGTGATCCTGGCCAATCCCAAGCGACTGCTGATGGGCCATGACTGTGATCAGGAGATTCCGCACACCATTTCCAAAGTATTGGCGAGAGATCAAATCAACGCATTGCCGGATTATGCGGCCCCAACTTCAATCCGAATACTCGTTTGGATCTACAATATACCGATAGCCTGTGGGGAACAGGAAATTAGGCCCTGGAATAAAGCATTGTGGGCAATGTAAAAGGGTTTAATGTCACTTTGGAGGAATGCACTAGCGTACGAGGGCAATATGGGCTTCTTGGTGGGCTGTTTTAATCACAGCCCTAATTTGGTTTGTTTCGCTCCAAAGACGCGCAAAAAATACTCGCTACATTTTTCTTTTCAAACGTATCCATTCTGCCGCTACGCATGTAGCGCCACCAAACTATAAGGGTTGTTTTTCTCCATCCTATCCTTCCATACAATGATTTCGAACCACATCTCCGAGCAGCTTTAAAGGGGCTCAGATTCCGTTGGTTCCATGACCTTCCAAGGAGCGACTGCGCTTCCTCAGCAAACGACCCTTCACCCTCTCCGCCTCCGGCCTGCGAGAACAAGAGGGGGAGTTCGAAACCAATAAACTAGAAAACAATAAACTAGGGCTTCGATCACCCTCCAGAGGCGGTGCCTCAGACTCTGTTTCGGGAGGTGTAGGGCAGGGGTCGTCGAGCCGGAATAGCTCGCACAGCATCTTCGCGAGTTCCCTGCTGAAGAATACTGCTGGTTTTTCCAATGAGGGTATGCCGTGCTTGGTTCGAAGGGCTTCGAGACCAGGGCAAAGTAGAAGGTGAGCCGGGGTCTCCTCGCATACATGAGACTTTAACCAGGACCGGTGGTTCTTCTTCATCTCAGGCAGGTCGTGCATCTTCCATAGATGGACACGAAGTGTGTCTTCCGTGATGAAAGTCGCGGGGCAGTGGGGGCATTTGAGTGTCTTTGTCACAATGGCGATTGTCTTCTCCTTTTGTCCGTCCTTAATCTCCACTCCAACCCCGTGCGTTGGGTGTTGCCTTTGCACGTGGTAGGTGAGCCCAGTGCGACTGGCATACGTCTTGTCGCATACGTCACATCTAAACCTATGGGTACTCGCATCGGTTTGTGGTGGCGTGGGCGCATCATCATTGTGTTTTGCCTTTTTATGCGCCCGCAGTGCGTCTTGGCTGAAGAACTGCAGTTCACATTCGTCACATGGCCATATGCGTTGCTCTGGTTGTAGGCGTCTTCTCTTTGGTGGTGCAGAGCGGGGCTCAATTTCAGGCAGTCTGCTCATTGGGGTGAGCGCCGCGTATGTGCCTGTTAACCAGGGTATGCGTATATGATTTGTCGCAAAAGGGGCACTTCTTACGTCCAGCGTCCAGCACGGTGTTAGCATCATCCGATTCTGATTCTTTGCGGGGAGGGGATCTGTATCGTCTGCTGCCTACAAACATTGGAGGAAGCAGCGGCTCGGGTTTCCCCGGATGATGTGCTCTTACGTGTCGTAATGCCCACCGCACATGGCGCTTACTTACACGATACGGACGGTATGGATGGCTTGTGGCCGGATCGACTTCGAATGTTATGGCGTTGACTTTGCTGGGTTTTTCTGGGAGCCTTGGTTCGGGTCGATCCGGGTGTATCTTTGCCAGGTGCTGAGGGAAGCAGTGCGGCACATAACTGTTGACACAGTAGGGGCACTGATATCTTTTTCTCTCGGCATCTGCAAAGTGTACAGTTGGGATCTCGTCTACTGAGGCAGCTGTGGTGAGTAAGCACTTGTGGCTTTCAAAGCGGTGCTTTTCGCGGTAAACCTTCTTGCATGCAGGGCACTGATACTCCTGTTTACGACGTTTGACAGGAGGCTCTGCCGCAAGGATTGGTACAGGTGCCGGCACAGTGGGAAGTAGCGGTGCTGTCAGCGCTGTGGCTACAATACCTGCCTTCGGCAGGGGCGTGTGGGGATGTTCCGCGAGCATGTGCTGTTTGAATCCTTCCTTGCTTTGCGTGTGGTGCGGGCAGTGGGGACATCGTATATAATGCCCCTCAGGCGGGACTGCGAGTGCCGACTTTGCGGCTGACATGGGCTCCGCGGGAGTCATGCCGTGTATGCAACTCACATGTCGTCGTGCATTTCCTCTATTGGAGCATGTGCGAAAGCATATGGGGCAAAAGAGAGCTTGATTTGCTCTCGTCGCAAATACCGGATCTACTTGGGGCAGTTGGGTCGTTGCCGGTGCGGGTGGTGGCTCGGGAGGCGGTTCGGGTGGTGGGGGTCAACGCCGGGAACTTCCACGGACAGGGGAGCCGCGCCCAGTTTTGTACACCATCTGCACTGGGGGTCGGTGCTGCCTGTCAGAACTCTGTGCAGCCATCCAAAGTGTGTGGAAACTCCTGTGCGAAACTGGGCCAGATGCTGCGACCGTGCCTGAGCATGGTGGTGTTCTTGGGGGAGGGTCGATGGTGACCCAGTAATTGTTGACGCACTGTTTCCAGGGGTGCAGGGTTGTCTTCAGCGTCCCTTCTCTCTCGTCTCTTTATGGGCGTGACAATGTCCGTGATCCATGCCGGGGCAGTTTGAGGAAGGTTTGCCGCCTCTTTCGCTAGCTTATCGGCCTGTTCATTGTTCTCCACTCCCGCGTGGCCAAATATGAACTGAAAGGACAGTCTCACTCCCCTGCGTGTTAAGGTAAGGATCTGAGCCCAGATTCTTCGGAGGATGCCATCTGTGACCGTAGTGGGGCCCGTTTTAAGCGCGCTTAACAGCGAGAGGGAGTCGGTGAAGACTGCCACTTGCGTTCGCCGGGGTTTCGTTCTGTGCGGGAGGGTGTCCAGGAGCAGCTGGAGTCCGATCTCCATCGCGACGCATTCCGTGCGGTAGCTGCAGGCTAAGGGGCCGACGCCTTGCCGGCGGGTGCCTATAAGAGTGTCTTTCTTGTAAAGTAAGGCTGCGCTACCGGAATGAACATCGGTTGTGACGGAACCGTCCGTCCAGAGAGTATAATGAGCGCCGATAAAGCGGCTCACTCTTTCGACGCATGCTGCGTGTTTCTCGTCGTCAGGCGCATCTGCCGTCAATCCACCAGGAGCGGTCGTATTGAAGTACACTCGCGGGGCGATCCATAGGGCGCTGGAGGGAGTGAGGCACCGAAAAGTCATCCACTACACTGTATGCCTGCTCGACGTAGCGTAATGCCTCGTGGACAGGGTGGTCGTGCGTGAACATGTCCTCCGCTATTTCTTTGAGGTACCCTCCTCTTGTGGTAGAGTTTAAGTAGTGCTCTACACTGCGCCAATGGACTACACTCTCAAGTGTATCTAGCCTTGCCTCTTTCAAGGCATCGTCACGGGACGCTCCCCGCGGGATTCCAGCAATCGCACTTGCTGCATGGCAGTGTAGTTTTTCGAGTGCCTGCTTCGTCGTGTCCGAAGCAGCCGGCCACCATGCCGTGGAGCCACACAGCGGTTTTGATTGTATAAGAGCGAGGTGGAACGGTTTCAGGACGTCGCTCTTGGGTCCCCAGAGCGTGGAGGAAATTGCCTTGAGTTTCATGAGGCGGGTTTTTGCCGTCTGCAGCGTGATCTCAGCATGATTGCAAACACCTCTGATGGGGTTGAGCACCACTCCAAGTATCTTGGGGTGGCGGTCCTCCTGCAGTTTGATTCCCTCGATGAACGAGGAGAGTCGTCCTGTAAGGGGAGAGCCGAAGAGAGTGTACTTCGTCTTTGGCGCGCTCAGCTCCATAAAGTTTTGGCCCGACCACATCGAAACACAATCCAGTGCAGTCTGCAGGGTGGATTGTATTTCGGCCGTGTTTGCTGACGTGGTCAGGATGGTGGGATCATCAGCAAAGAAGGCGTGCTCCAGTGCTGGGATCCTGTTCAGTCGCTCGCTTAGGGAGTTCATCGCGATGGTGAACAGCAGCGGCCCGAGGACTGAACCTGTGGAACTCCACAGGTGAATTTCACAGGGTTAGAGAGTACGTTCTGTACCTTTACCCTGGCAGTGCGTCGAGAAAGGAAGTCAGCCACCCAACGCGTAAGGTACGGATCTACTCCATAGCGCCTCATCGCCCAAATGACGCATCCGTGATCTACTGAGTCAAAAGCCCGCGCATAATCTATGAGGACTACGCCCACCTTCTGGCCCCGCTCACGATTAATCGTCTTCGACGGAAGGTGGACTAGGGGATCCAGTGTGGAGCGATGCGGCCGGAATCCAGCTTGCTGCGGTAGGATTTGATTCTCGACCGTATCGCGGATGCGTCTCGCTACAATGCGTTCCAGTAGTTTGCAAAGGTTCGACGTCAGAGTAACGGGGCGGAAAGAAGCCGGATCATCCGCAGGTTTTCCGGGCTTTAGCAACGGGATGATGGTTCCGCTCTTCCATGTCACAGGCACTTGTCCCGTCATAATTGTGGCGTTAAACAAGTGGACGAGTGCAACCCGTGCCTTTACTGGAAGGTTGGCCAGGGATTCCGAGTGGATGTTATCGGAGCCCGGGGCGGAGCCAAGGTGCAGGTCCCGAAGTGCCGCCGAAAGTTCCCCCATTGTTATCCTGGCGAAGGGGCGGGGCGGGAGCGGTGGGAGTTCCGGGTGGGGCGCCTTCGGATGACGTGTGGATTTCTTGGCGTACATCTTCGCTAGTAGGTCAGCATGCGCTTTGCGCGAAAGCGGCTGATCCTTAACGACGAGAACAGGGGAAGCGATCGGACGCGGAGCATAAATCGATTGCACCAGATGCCAGTTGGCCTTTGCTGTCGTGTCAAGGTCCCGGCATCTCTCTCTCCATCGCGTCACGGCTATTTCTTTTAGGCGCTTCCTCCTGTGAAGAATGAGACGCTGTGCTGTAGTGACGTCTCTACATTCCTCAATCTGCTTATCCAGCAGGGTTGGTTCCGGTGTCCAAAATGGGGGCCTCGTAGCCACAGCGCACGGAACACTGCGCGTGACTGCCCTGCGGAGGATCGAGCTGAGTTCTAATGCCCGACTGTGCACCGTGGTGCGTTTCCCGTCCTCCGCTGAGATCTGTGG
>JAWVMQ010000120.1:0-18563 GCA_036321185.1 Trypanosoma lewisi | reverse complement strand
ATCAGAAAAGAAAAAAAATGGCATCACAGTTTCCATACGTCTTATTTGGTGGGGATCCACCAAGACGAAATACTATATAAGTTTCTGAAGCTTTTTTTTACCATCCTCATGATGTTTCACTAAGCCATTATTACACAGGAACGAATGAAACAGACAGCTAACATGCGTATGCACCCTGTCAGTCAGGAACGAGAACCACTTTCTCCTCATACTTCAGAAAAAACAGGCAAAAGAATATGTATCTAAAATATTAATAATAGCGGAGGATGAAACAAATATGAAAACCAAAATCAAAAAGGCTACCTCTTTTTTTTTTAGCAAGCTACGTTTCTGCGGCAAAATATATAAAAAGTTTATAGCCGAGAAAACAAACGTTTGCGAAGATAATAATAATAATAATAATAATAATAATAATAATAATAATAATAATAACACACGTTCACTCTACTTTCATTTCGTTACGTCCATGGAGAGACAATTTCTCTCTTAGTTTGTCATAGGTAAATGACTTTCTTTCCAGTTTCTCTTTCATTTCCTGTAATCGCCCTTCATATTCTTCCTTCACCTTCCTGAACCTTCGCCTCAGTTCCTGCTCAATACCACTGGCGTTACGAATTTCGTTCCCATACCGCTGCTGCATGTGAGGTTTCTCCACAAGAATCTCAAACACCTTCGCACATGTATGCGAAAAGAGGGCCAAGCAAAGAATGGTAGGGCTCCCTGACATTAGCACGACGCCATAATACCCTGACATCCCCAATGAGGAATCTGGATTATTCAAATAGCGGTAGATACCGTTGTAGGTCAGTCTGGAGGGAACGTCATCGACGAAAAAGTCCCCATAAAAATATCCAAAGTTCCCAATCGCCTCATATATGCCGAAGCTCACATACAGATTGATACCAATGAGAAACATTCCAAGAATCATGACAAAAACACGGCATTCCCAAGTCATGCAAAAAGGAATGCTCCACGAAAAACACCGAAAGGCACACAGTATATAGCTCGCGTTGGTCATTGTTGCTCCTGTGTTATAGAGAGTTCTCCAATTGGCAAACGCCTCTTTACGCGTTTTATAGTGACTGGAGAACCATTTATCATGGCCACTCTCCTTATGCAGCACCACACCGAGTATACCATTAAGAAATATACGCCAAAGAATGCTGTGTGCGACAAGAACCCACGCAGGCACAGCAGGCAGAAAAGTCAAAGCAAGTGCATACAATAAAAGTAAAGCCAAAAATATATCTTCAGCTCGAAATGGGTTAAAATGCCTCAGAACAACAAGTTCACTGCGATGAAGAAACCCTTCGTTCTCATCATAAAGAATCTCATCCCGAAGTATATCCTCCTCGCTACGCTTCGACATTATGTTATACGTGCGATCAATGTGAGGAGTCTCTACAAGAGCAAGAAATATTAACTGAGAAATATGTCCAAAGAGACTTAGGTAAAACAGTGTGTAGGACCTGGCCAAAAGTGGGACCCCATACATAAAGGCATAGCCCACTGTGTACATGGGATGTGGAAACATTTGAAAAATACCATCAAACACCAACTTTTTGTCCAAGAGAAAGAAGAAATCCCCCCAGTACCATGCGTAATCACCAATAACTCGATGGGCATCCGCTTTGCTCCAGAGTGCAAACGCAATAGAGATGGCTCCGACGAGAAAGCACACTACATCTCGAAGGGAGGTGAAATCTATCGGTTTACAACACACCAATGATAATACCATGTACGACACCAGGTCATTCGCTAGCACAACGTTTACAATAAATCGAAAGACCATCCACGCATTAAATGCATCGGGGTACTCCTTGACCCTGTACACCGCATCCGCACTCACAAGTACAACCGATGATTCCAAAACAGGAATCACACCCGGATGTTGCCTCACCAGACGGCGAAACGCGGTAAGAAAGCGTCCATGATTTGATTGCTCATGCAGAATCAAACCCAATCCGACGTTGTACGCCAGACGCCAAAAGATGAACTGAAGCCAAAAGAACCACTTTGGTAGCAGCCCCTTGTAATAAAACAAGGATGTTGAAGCCGTTAGAAGCGGCAGGATAATCCACACCAACGTCGCAGGGTTCTTCCATGATTTTAGTCTAAATAGAATACTTAGAACAGACATGGTCTCCGGAACGGAAAAGCGACTTCCGTCTTGAAGAATCCCCACCGCTTTCGGAATGCTTTCCCTCCTCGCCACATCTGATTTCTGACGGCAAACCGGTGCGGGAGAAACGTCACCTTGGGGATTCTCAGGCATGACCCCAATAGGGCCTCAAAGGGAAAACAAAAGATATACGTATATATAGAAAAAAGGCGCCTCAGTTGCCTAGGTAGGAAACAATACCAAAGAAGAAGAGCAAACAAAGAGCGAGAGAGAGTGAGAGAGAGAAAAAAGAGAGAAAAAAGAGAGAAAAAAGAGAGAAAAAAAAAGGAAAAAACGATGAAATTACATTTTTTATTTACTTATTTAATATCCTTCTTATTCTTATTATTATTACGCGGATTGTCGTACACACCGACAGAAACATTAGTATTACCATTCGTTAAACTGAGCACATTCATTTGTGTTCCATGACAAGAAAAAGAAAAAAAACACACAACTGTCTTCCGATAACACGACGATAATATTCGGCAGGCAGACACCTCCCACTAACGATATCACACCCCTTCACAGAATATGCGGCGACTCACCCTCTATTCTTGCAATGACAAAATGCTCCATTTTCATTGACACACGCTGAACAAATTCTGCTTTCTCGTCATCATTCATGTACTTCACCCGCTCCGCGCGCTCTAGCATGCGAAAACTCATCCAGTCCTCATGCTCCTCACGTGTAAGTATTGAACGGGCCGCACGCTCGCGTTCCTCCTGCATGTAACGCACCACACGCAGCTTGCGCACAGACTCATCAATTGTGTGCAGCTCGTCGCGAACACTGGAGCGGCAGCTCAGACGGCTGCCAGGATGAAAGGAGCTCTGACTACCCCGCCGATCACCAAAGCTCACGGCGCTCCCACAGGAGACATCCCTGTTACTATGATACGAGTACGACGTGGTCTCCGGCTCATCACGTGAAGCGGCGATATACTCGGTACCATTACCGCTCTTATTCATCGGTCTAGGCAACTACTACCGCCGATAGTCTCTCCGTTCTCTGTTGCTTGGCTTCTTTCTTTCTTCGTGTTGCTGCTTCCCTACCTTCTACAGACGCGGGGAAAAAAAGAGGAATACAAATGGAAACACACACGCACAGAGAGAAACACCAGGATAAAATAAAACGGACTTTACACAGCATGCAAGCAACAACAAAGAGGAAACAGGATCAGAAAAGAAAAAAAATGGCATCAGAGTTTCCATACATCTTCTTTTACAATATAAGCTTCCGTTCGCACACATGCACACATGTCATGATTATCATTATTCGTTGGGGTGAGAATATTCATTTGTGTCTTGTGTCAGGCGAAAACAACAACAACATATATATATATATATATATATATATATATATATACCCATCAATATCTTAGGGTGAGGATGACGCTGGTATAATATTGGCAAGCAGATGGTCTCCACCAACGATATCACCCTCCTTCACACAAAATGACAACGCACCCTCACATGTTGTTCTAACAAAGTGTTCCATTTTCATCGCCTCAAGAATGAGAATCGTCTGCCCCGGCTTTACCTTCGTCCCGTTGGGCAAAAGAAGTTTGGCAACCTTTCCGGGAATGGGACCCACCACATGTGCGGATCCTGTCTCCTGCTGAGCCGCATTTCCAAAGTCGTTTGACAGTGGCTGCAGATTCAAGGTGTAAAATCCACCTGGAAGCACCAAGGAAATTTCCTTACTTGTTATGATAAAGGAAAAATCAAATTTGCGCCCATCATCAACCATTCTTACAGTACACGAAAAAGTTCCATCCGTATTAACGCTCCATTTCTCCACCTTAACCGGATACTTCTCACCATCAATGTCACAGAGGAAATAACCGTCCGAAGAAATGGTGACCTTCACACTAACAACATTTCCATCCAAAAGAAAATGAACGCATTGGACCAGTGCATGGTTTAACCTAAATGCGGAAGTCACAGATCCATAACCACTCAGAAAAGAAATAGCCCCTAATGCAAATACATGTTTTCTGGCATTTTTTTTTCTGAAGGAGATCTGCTTTATGCGTCTCAATAAATCTTGTCGCTACACCTCCCTTGATAAAGGACGGATTTGGGAGGCAACGCTCAAGAAATTCAATGTTTGTTTGTACACCAGCAATGTGGTAGTCGTTCAAAGCGGCCTGCATGCCTTTGAGAGCGTTTGAACGATCCTCCCCCCACGTCACCAACTTTGCAATCATGGGGTCGTAATGGACTAAGACTTCATCTCCAGATCAAAACCCTGTATCTAGTCGAATCATCACGTCTCCATGAAACCCCTGCCTGGGTTCTTTAACGTATTCCAGTCTCCCACTTCCCGGAAGAAACCCATTCTCCGGTGATTCGGCATATATTCGACTTTCCACACATGCACCATGAATAGAAATATCATCCTGGCTAAATCCCAAAGGAATCCCTGCGGCTGTTTCAAGTTGCAAACGCACAAGATCCAAAGGTTTTCCATGGATTCGGCATATTTCCTCGGTCACTGGGTGCTCTACCTGAAGGCGTGTGTTCATTTCCATGAAAAAAAATTCATTGGTATCCGTGTCCAAAATAAACTCCACCGTCCCTGCTCCAACGTAGTCAACGGCTTTTGCCGCTATCAAGGAAACCTTTCCGATCTGATGCCGCATTTCCGGAGTTATATGAGGTGCCGGAGCCTCCTCAATGACCTTTTGGTGGCGTCTTTGAACACTGCAGTTTCTTTCAAAGAAGAATACCCCATTTCCAAACTTATCAAAGAAAATCTGACACTCAATATGTCGCGGCTGTTTGATGTAATGTTCAAAAATAACACGATCATCCTTGAAGAAATTCATGGCCTCACGCTTGGCAGTTTCCAACATCATTTCGAACTCGCCCATATTCTTCACAACCTTCATGCCCTTCCCTCCACCGCCTGAAACAGCTTGATGAGCACAGAGAAGCCTATTTTCTTCACCTCCTCAGACAAACGCTCCAAGGTTTGATGCTCACCGTAATAGCCTGGTACAACGGGAACCCCTGCAGCCTCCATAATACGTTTGCTTTCACTCTTGGAGCCCATGGAAGACATGGCCGCAGCTGGAGGTCCAATAAACTCTATGCCCTCTTTTATGACGGCAGCGGCAAACTCGAGGGTTTCAGAGAGAGAAACCCATACCCTGGATGCACGGCGTCTGCGCAGAGTTCCTTAGCAGCCTCAATGATCCGTTCGCCTCTAAGGTAGGATGACAACGCCGGTGGTGGGCCCAGTACAAAAGACTCATCCGCCTCCTGAACATGTTTGGCATTCAACTCACTTTCACAGCAAACAGCCACAGTTCGTATATTCATCTTGCGGCATGTACGAAACACACGACAAGCAATTTCTCCCCGGTTAGCTACCAAGACCTTCTTGAGGTTTGCATGAGAGATCAGTGTGCGACAAAGCATCAATAGTAATGGCAATAATAATAATAATAATGAGGGAAGTTTTATGGAGTAAAGCCACAATATCAAAAAAGGAAAAAAAGCGAAAACAGCATATGCATTGATACCCATGTATCATTTCTGTATCAGTAATCTTTTTTTCGAGTGAAAAAAAAGGAAAAATGGAATGGGGAAGACACCACCACCACCACCAACAAGAATAGCCAGAAAATAATAATAATAACAATCACTTTCTTCTATGAACTAACCTTTTTGGATAGAGGCCACATGAGGTTCCCCTTCGATAACAGGATGTAGAGCCAAGAACCGCTCCGCATCCTCCAAATCCCGACGCAGCAGAGAGGCCCGCTTCGACAACGCATCTTGCTCAATCCCTCTAAGGAGGTAGGCAACATTTCCACGGTGGTACTTTTTCCCGTAAAAAGACCGACAAACTGCAGAGGCCTCTTCAATGAGACACCGCGCGCGATCCCCCCTCCACTCAAATGGGTCAACAAGAAGAAGACCATCACCCAAGACACTCACCTTCATGTGTGATGCGCCGTCTTTAATTGCTGGTGTCGTTGCAGGAACCAGGCGCGCGCGAGATTCTCTCTCAGTACTATTCTCAAGCACACCGCGAATGTCTGGATGCAGCTCACTTGTGCAGAGGGCCGAGTTCCCTTTTTGGCCTCTCCGAATAGCTTTCCATACAATGACATCATTTGTGTGCCACATGTGGATCACCACCCCTTGTCCCAACACAATTGCAACGTCACTCGACCCAAACACTTTTTCAATGACGTCGTTCTCAGCATGAAAGATGCCCGAGTCCTCGTCAAACAGCACTGCAATTCGATTCGGGTCCTCAACCATCAACATGGACGCTAGCGGTGTCCTTTTGGCCGTGGTGATAATAGCCTCCGCTTCTGTTTCAAGGCCGTACATCTTCCTTAGACTCCACGTCCCAGTCCCATCACCCGTGTCAAAGGCATCAAAGGCCTCCGTTCCCCAACTTATGCTTCCGCCAAAACGCAGGAATTCGGTGCGTAAAATTCGAAGGAGCGCACCCTCCTGACAATGATACGCCGCCTCCCCATCCGCACAGCCTGGAAACACCCCACTCTCCTTCATCACCTCGAGGTTTGGGCGAATGAACCGCCACCCTTTGGCTCTCTGAAAAATACTCTCCATCTTGGCCTTGGTGCAACCCAAGTCGGTCAGCAACTTTATTGTCTGATTATTACAGACGCAACGTCTTCGATTATGAAGTTCATAGCGCGGGTCCAGACGCTTCTCCACAATCAGAACGTTGGACTCACGCCACCGCATGCCAATCCCCATCGCATATGTTCCTACACTACTACCAATAAGAAGAGCTTTACCCCATGGTTTGACTGCGTACATGACGAAGCGCCTAGCTGAAATTTATTATTATTATTATTATTATTATTATTATTATTATTATTATTATTATTATTTGAAGTAGAGAGGAAGAAAAGAAAAGAAAAACAACATGAGCAGTCAATGCTCTAGCCAAGCCTATAAATAGGCACACGCATATTTCTCTCCTTGCTTCTTTTATTCTTCAACGATTGCATATACAGAGAGAGAGAGAAAGAGAGAGAGAAAGAGAGAGAGAAAGAGAGAGAGAAAGAGAGAGAGGTGTTCAAATAATTTTCTTTATTGACAATTCAAGAGCACTCGAGAACTCAGAGAAATAACACACAAAGTGTGCCAACTATACATCATCGTTTTATCTCCTGTACTACCACCAGCACGTATTGTTTTCCTACATCTGGTGCAACCAGAATGTCTGTCAGACCAACACTCAAGCGAAGAAAGGTGAGTTCATCCTTCCAATCTATAGTTCGCACAGTTGAGGACACCAGATTTGTAAAGCCATTTATCTTCTCTGCATACCTTGCCATTTTCCGCTCATCTCCCATGAATCCAGAGGACTTAAAAATGCTTCCGTCAGCAGGATTCAGAACAAGATACCCAATCACTCCATCATGTGATGCGATGCGCAGAAGGATTTCCTCCACGCACCTAATGCGCTGCTCGCGCTCAAGCGCAGCTGGCGTTGCGTTCGCTTCCATCAACTTTGCTACAATACAAATACACCCATAAGTTATGTAAGCATGGTAGAGAATAAAGAGAATAATAATAATAATAATAACAACAGCAGATACAACAACGATGATCCAAAAACAAAACGAAGGAATATAACAAATGAATGGGAGAAGAACCATACTCCTCCCCCTCCCCCCTCCAAAAAAAAAAGGAAAAGTAAATATGGAAGCTCTACATGTGTGAGGGAAGGGTGAAGAAGAGAAATACAAACACAGAGAGAGAGAGAGATAAGGTTTTTCTACATCACCATCTTCACCATCCTTTATTTACATCTAATCATATCACTGTCTTCTTCGAGACAACAGCAAATGAAGGAAATGTGCGTTCTCGGAGGCGGTCAACCTCACGCTTTAATCGAACCAGTTCCTCCTGCTGGCATCGTGCCAATTCCTCCAACTCACTATTCTCGTATAGTTCCCTCATTCTTTCTCGAAGGCGTTTTTCTTCATTATTGTGCTCACCCAGCATATCCCAAACAGTCTTCTTGTCATCCACACCGCTCTTAACACGTTGAAGCTGATCACCTAGAAAAGTGTTTTCCAAACGTCTATCATTGATCTGCATGTTTAGTCGTGCAATAACTCTGTTTCGCTCCTCCACTCGTTTGGACATCACCTCTCGCACATACTCCATTCGACGGTTTAATTTCTCAAGTTCTTCCTCGCGAGAAGCCAACGCCCCGGTGTGGATACACTCTTGCATTTGTCTTGTCACCCGTAATGTGTGCAGTTGACGAAGCTCCATTTCCAACGTTCCCACACAGTACTGCAATCGTTCTGCTTCCCAGGAAGATATTTTCATTGCCTGACGCTGCTGCGATACTTTGCTCATCAATCTAGAAATCTCCTCAAAGCTGGCAAAGATAAGGGCATTGTAGTCCAAAATGTCTTTGTCCCATCGAAAAGAAAAGTCATTAAAGTCCTCTTTTAACATGGCATCTTCATCTTGCACTTGACCCTGTCGCAAACAATATAAGTTTTGTACATCCAGAATCTTTCGAATGACATTATCTTTATAAGTCTCCTCTAACGACTCCTTTTCATTCACCTCCTCCTGAACTCTTCCCACTTCCGTTTCGACCTCCACCAGAGCTTCGGTAGAGGTTTGAACGGATTGTGTATTACGGGCAATAGTCTCCTTTGACTTCACAATAGTCGAGCAGCATTCACAATAAAGTTCCCAGAGAGGGATAGGAACAGTGTCACTCTGCTCCACCAGGGGAGTCAAAACGAGTCCCTCTTCAAATTTTGTCCGCCATCGTGTAAAACGTCTGTATAATTTATCACCCCAGAAACTATCATTAAACGGTGGGGCGTGTCGCATCTGCACAATTAGGTCCTTTTCTTCATCGATGGATCGTTGTAATACAGACTCCTCAGTTGCCAGCAAATCTCGTTTATACGCTTCAAAGCTTTGCAGTTCTTTTAAATGTCTTTGGAGATTTTCCTTCTCTTTGATGATATTCAAAAGTTCATGTAAGAGCGTGGTCGGAAGAAATAGCCTGCGAAGTGCATTCAGTTGACGGGACTCCAACTCATCCACGAATTGAGCTACATCTATGCGTCGCGTTCTCAGCGTGGCAATTTCTTCATCTATCACCCTTGCTCCTTCGCTGTTTGCCTTCCTCAGCTCCTTGATTTCCTCACGCAAGGCATCTTTACGTTCATTCACGTATGCGGTTTCCTCGGCAAGTTGTTTCTCATACTCCTCATATGCCTTTTGCTGCTCGTCTGTCCGATCCTCCGGTGGAACATACTGCTCCAGAGCTTCGTTGGCAAAGGCAGGCAGAGGGACTTTGACGGCAATTACTTCGGTGTCCTTTTCAAGACCATCCATCCACGTCTTCAAAGCCGCCTCATCTGTAGGGGAGATGACAAAATCATTATTGTCATTCTTTTTGGCAAGCTTTAGTAGTTCGGGGTCAATTTCTGAATCAAAAACCTCAAACACACTCTTGGGATTTTCCTCAATGTCAAAAACAGGGGTAAAGAAGAAATCCTCGGGGATGGAAGATGCCTCACCAAGTTGCCGCAATATACGTTTGCACCGATCATTTCGTTCTTCAATACGCTGCAATTCTCGTTTTTTCCTTTCACATAGACTATCAAAGCGAGCATTGAAGGACTCCTTTATATTTGATATCTTCCCATGCAGTAAGTATATTTGAATAACTGCACGCGTATTTGAGTAGACATCCATTGAATCATAGAGAAGTGCCGAAAACTCATCCTCAGTATCACCCTCTCGCTGCGGCATGTTAGGACGATGGCTTTCCGGTCGCGCTAGTTGGGAAGAAAAGGTAAAGTAGTCCTTATCTTTTACTTGTATCATCCTCAAAAACTTCAACTTTTTCAACAATTTTACCTCTTCAGGCTTTTCCTTGCGGCGGTGAAAATTATGAACCTGAAGTTCAAGGTCCTTTAGACTGACAATTTTTGATCTTTGAACTTCCATCACATCCCAGCATTCACGTTGAATCGTATATTGCGTAAATTCATTGTGAAGCAAATGATAGTAATCTTCCTCCCTTGCGTGTTGTATCGCCAACTCACACTCTGCAGTAAAAGACTCTCGTTGTGCAGGTAGTAGGAAATCTTCAACGTGGATAGCTGAAGTTCTTTCCCTCAGAAGTTTATCAATCTCCGTTCGTATCTCAGCTAAACCGGAGAGTACATGGGATCGAACTAGCTCTCCCGCTGCATTTGGTTCTTCTTCTGAAGTTTTTCCCGTCGTGTCTGATAACGTTACAAGGGTTTCTTTGCGCCACATTGGTTCTGTCCATGAAAATCGAATAGACTCATTAAGGGGAATAAAGTGGATAATGGTGTCATTGCCTCCACAGACAAATCCGGAATCATCCCTACAGGTACATAGTGAAGTAATCCCTCC
Organism: Trypanosoma lewisi; assembly: GCA_036321185.1. Lineage (NCBI taxonomy): Eukaryota > Euglenozoa > Kinetoplastea > Trypanosomatida > Trypanosomatidae > Trypanosoma > Trypanosoma lewisi. The sequence continues at coordinate 7,972 of JAWVMQ010000120.1, read as the reverse complement.
TTTACCCAAGTGTCTTACAAGGAACTCCCCTCGAGGCCGTCTTTTTTCTTTAGAAGGTGGAATAGAGGCAAGTTTCAAAAGATAATGTGAAATATCCCTTACGACTACCCTGCCGTCAGCCCCACCAGAGAGAATAGCTGTGTTTCCGAAACGTTCAAGAACAGATCCACCACTGCCCTCATGATCACGCATTAAAAATAAAGGACGTAGGAATTTATTATCTATTTCTCTTCGACGTTCCAAAACGTAAAGCTTGGTATCTTTATCTATGGAATGAACCAAAATGTTCATCACATCATCATCCACATAGAGGGGGAGAAAGTCATGAGCTGGATAATCTAGACGCCATACGCCATCCACAGTCACTGCGTCAAACTGTGCTCCACCATCTTCCGCATCAGCACATCGAACCAGGTGTATCTCACCGTTGCTGCAAGCCGCCAAAACTGATCGAGTTCCATCAAGGTTCCACTGAAGACTTTTTACCCGTGCTGTAAAAGTATCCACAGAGCCCAGATGGTTCAGGACGCCGTCCTGCAGGGCAAGAAAATAAACCGCAGAACCGTCACTCACAGCCAGAGACGAAACCCTATCGGATTCACAAAGGATAAGCGGCATCACACCAACTGTAGTTTGGGAAGAAAATGTGAATCCCGTGTCTACCGTAAAAGCACGAACATATCCAGTTTGATATACTATAACCAGAAAAGATCCGATAGCGCAAGCATCTACAGCCTTTTCACTAAATTGGGTGGTAAAACAAAGCACAATATTGGTCATTTTGTCGTACCTCATCAAGCTGCCATCTGTAGAGACCCATATAATGAGCTCCCCAACTGTTAAAACCTTTACTGTATCACCTGCGTCTCGTGCAGAAACAACGACAGAATTTGAACTTGTTAGGTCCAACTTTGTGACGTCTGCCTTGGTAAGAATCATTGCATCGGATCCATTTTCAGACAGAAGCATTCGATCCACAGAGTACTGGACACGCAACAACATTTTCAATGTCCTTTCGCCCTCATTATATCCAAAAACAGCACCATCCTCGGTACCTACCAAAAGAAAAGCGTTCGTATAAAGCATTGAGGTCACCCCACTGTTTCCAGGGCATGTAAGATGGTCATGCATTTCCATCTTTAGCTCGTCAAAGAGTACAATCTGTCCCTCTTTCAACCCACAAAGTACACCACAGTCCCCCCAACAACAGGAATAGAATTCTCTGTCCTGTGAACCCAACGAAACAACATTGGGAGAAACGGATGGCAACAACAACTGGCTTATAAGAGCAACTTCTTGAGAGTCCAACACAGCCACACTGTCAGTTCGTCTTGGGGGAAACACCAGATATTTCCAAAATTTCACAGATAAATCCACTGAAACACATTTCTCAAGAGTGCGTCCACGTTGAACCACGAAAACCGTCACAGAAGTGGAGGGTATGCATGCCAAAACGGCCAGCATCTGGCCATTTGGTGAGAATTCCATATCCTGCACTTCAACTCTGGCAATTTCCTCTATTCTTTGCACGCAGTTGAAGTCGGGGGATCTAAACACATGGAGTACAACATCCAATCTTGATTCTGTAACACAAAGCAGGTGAGCCAGAGGTGAATATGCCAGCTTATGAACGGGATATCGGCCATCAGATGGCATCCATTGATTTGATGCATCGCCTCGTCTAACAACAATGCCTGCCCCAGCTCCAAGTAGGACAGTGTTACTTACCGTACAAACTGCAGAGGGGGAGTTGAATCCAAGTACAAATCCATTGGAGGACATTCAGAAGATTCCACAGGTGCAAACCTAGAGATAAAACCACACTAACAAAGACAAAAGGAAACAAAGATGACCCAGACACACACAGAGACAAGGAGTAAAAATAAAGAATCACACCCACCAACCCTTCCTCTTTGTCCTTTTCATATCACTGGAATCGAGGGAGTTCAAGAAGAGTTCACAACCTTGTGGAACAATAACAACAAAAGGAGAAATGCAAAACCAAAAGCAAATCCCACACACACACACACACACACACACACACACACACACACACACGGAAAGGGAGAGAGAAAGAGAGAGAGAGAGAGAGCACAAGTTAGGAAATACCAAGTCCCTCTTGTATTGCATGAATCCACCTCTCCATGACTTCGTGAGACTCTGCTTGAAACCACATCGACTTACCGCCAATGGTGTTAAGAGCAAAAACAAACTCCCTCTTGGCCGTACCAAGTGGCACAGGGCACGCACTCTGAACTTGTTCCAGACTCAGTGCCTTTCCTTCCTTGTCGGTCTCACTGTCGGCCAAAATCAGAAAGCCGCGAGCAATTTGCAGGTATCTCTCCTTCCACGAGCGTCCACTTCCACCACCCAACTTGTTTACATAGCCCTTAAAGGACACATTCGGATTAACCTGACCCACAGGACCTGCGCGCGGCTCGGCTGCGGATTCTGAAGAAAGAATCTCTGACACATGAGAGATAAGCGCCCCTTTTATATTTTCTGCAATGCGTGTATTCTTCTTGACAGTATGCATAAACACCTTTAGTCCCTCTTTTACGTATGGAATTTGAAACACCTCTCGAATGCCAGGCCTTTTATTTGCATCCACGACAAGAATGGCCCGCACCACATCCCTAAGCTCTTGCGAGAATCTCTCAGGAATTGGATCATATTCACCACTGAGAATCTTTGCCATTAGTCCCCTCATATTGGTAGCTGTGAAGGGCCTTTTGAGTGCTATAATCTCATACAATAAAACACCCAAGGACCAAACGTCAGCTTTTTTACTATACCTTTGATTATTCCATATCTCGGGTGCCAAATAGTAGGGTGTCCCACAGAATGTATTCGCAACCACACCCGACACGGTGTCATCGTACTGATGACTGAAACCAAAATCGCCAAGCTTGATTAACCCTGTTGAGGTGAGAAGAATATTTGCACCCTTGATATCTCGATGAAGCATCTTGTGGCTGTGAATGTGGTCCAAGGCAAGGCCAAGTTGCAAAAATAAAAATAATGCTTCATGTTCTTTAAAATAACGAAAATTATTCTGATAACGATCCTTTACTTGCCTGTCAAGATCCCCTGAATCGGCAAACTCCATAATAATCAGCAGTTGCTCATTTTCCTCGTGATCTTCAACGTATCGAATTATGTTCGGATGATCACAATTTGCCAAGCATTTGATTTCACTGTGAGCATACTGTTTGTCGCGAATAGACATCTTTTCCAAATTCATCACCTTGGCCACAAACATACTGCGATCCTCTACACGTTCAACCAACCATGCCTCTCCATATGAGCCCGTTCCTATTAGTTTCTTCTTTATGTATTTGCATCCATTGTCACCACCACTTACTCCCAGAATAGATGAAAAGGATTCCATAGGTGCCACTCTGGCGAATGGGAAGTGGAATCTGAGGAAAAGAAAGGAAGGGAAAAGAAAAAAAAGAGAAGGAAAATAAGTACCTGAATGGGTTTCTGCGGCAAACAAAAAGCACAACAGTGTAACCAGAACAAAAAGGACAAGGAGTCAAACAACAGGACTTTGCGCAGCCTCCCCTCCCGGAAAGAAAAGAAAAAAGCACCGCCTCACCCGTCGGCTCGCTGGTTTCCAAAGCGGTCTCCGCCGCCAAAAACATTGCGCACCAGCGGGGGTCGGTCGAAAACCGGCGCCTTTGGTACCGCGCAGCATCGGGAGGCAGGGGCGGCCCCCGCGGCACGCCAGGACACAACTCCCCATCGGCGGCCGAGGCGCGCAAACACGCTCGCACAAAATCCAACCTCTTGAAGCGGGGGCGCGCCTTTTTCGCCGGCGTCTTTCCTACGGTCCAATGTCCGCGACGGTTCTGTTTTGCAAGGCGACTGCCTGCCGTTCCCCAAAGGAATGCAACATTCAGCAGGGAGACGGTGTCAATACAAGTCTGCTGTGGGAATTTTTTTCTTTTTTTTTCTTGGCTTTCAATTACGCACCCTGATTTCTATTTAGTTACTGGCGGTGATTGCGACAGGCCAGAAGCAGCAGAAGGTGCTGCGCATGTAGCATCTAGTGTGGCATGCAAGTCTATTCTCAGTGAGGCATCTTTTTCCCTGTCTTTTTGTTTGCTCACGCCAGTCCGTTTCTGTACTTTTCTTTTCTTTTTTACTTCTCTCTTGCACTTAAACAAGGATCTAAAGAGAGGCCAAACGTAGGTCATCCATTGCAAGTGGAAACAACAAAGAACCAAAGGAAATGTCTCGACGAATCAAGGGCTCTTCTTCCTCTGCGGTACTTCTTCTTCTTCCCATCTTGCTGATGATGTACTGTCACAGTGGTGGGATTGCACGCGCTGAAAGTCAACCGCAGGCAATTGATCCCCTTGAGGGAGTAGCAGCAGGCAGATTCTCTTCTGTGGGAAAACATCACTTGTGCTGAGGGGAAAGTAAAGTCACTTAGTGCTCCCAGTCTTGTGGAGGTGAATGGTGACGTGTTTGCCGTCGCAAAGGTGGAGTGCGCAAATAAGGACGGTGATGTCTCGGAAGGCGTTACGGACATTGCCACAATGCTCCTCCCGGAAGGTGGTGGTGATGTGACTCAGATCTCCATGAGGGATTCAGGAAAAGTCTACATACCCGCTCTGAAAGATAACAGTGATGGAGATGAGAAGAAGACGGTAGAAAATATAATGACACCAACAACAATTGTAAGTGGTGACCATATTTACGTGCTGCTGGGAAACTACGGCGAAGCGAAACCAGTTGAGTCTTCCGCTCCTGCTCAAAAGGACATGGGACTATTGCTTGTGAAAGGAGAAGTTAAAGAAAGTGAAGGCACAAAGTAAATAAAATGGAGTAATCCCACCAAGGTGAATCATGAGGGTATACCAAAACGCTTAACACAGTTGGCAGGTGCTGGTGGATCAGGTGTTGTCATGCAGAAGGACGGAACACTCGCATTTCCCATGCAAGCCATAGAGAATGGAAAGACCGTATTTCTGGTGATGTATTGGAGCAAGTCTGAGAAGAAATGGAAACTGGCAGCAGAAAAGGAGCGTGATGGTGACTGCTCTGACCCTGCCATTGTGGTGTGGGGAGAAGACAATGAATTTGCCGTGATCACCCCATGTGAGAAAGGCTCCTACGACGTGTACATGTCCACTTACCTTGGGAACGGTTGGAAGGATACTGGCGTGCCACTCACTCGCGTGTGGGGAACATCACGAAATCGAAGTGGGAGCGGTGTTCGCAGTGGATTCATCACTACCACTATTGAGAAAAGGAAGGTGCTGCTTGTTACACTGCCGGTGTTTTCTGAGAATGGTAAGAGACAGCTTCACTTGTTTCTCACAGACAATGTACTCGTGCATGATGTTGGCCAAGTATCCAATGAGGGCGATGACGCTGCTGCGAGTAATCTGCTGTACACAAATGATAATAAACTGACTGTTGTGTATGAGAAGAAGGACACTGATGCATCAACGACAACGAGTCTTGTCTCTGTTCGTTTGATGCAACAGCTGGAAAAGATAGGGCATGTGGTGCAGACGTGGGATGAAGTGGACAAATCATTGAAAGAATGCACAAGTAATAAAAAGAAGCCCTGCGAGGGAAATGTAGTCACTGAAGGACTGGTTGGCTTCTTGTCTGGCACCCTCACTGACAATGTATGGAAGGACGAGTACTTCTGCGTGAATGCAACAGTGAAGGGTGGAAAAAAGATTTCGAATGGTTTTAGGTTCGATGGATCTGGTGCCGGAGCAGAGTGGCCTGTTGGTAAACTGGGGCAGAATCAACCGTACTACTTTGCAAACAATCGATTCACTCTCGTGGCGACGGTGACTATTCATCGCGCGCCAACAGCAGGCAGCAGTCCCATTCCTTTGATTAGTGTCAAGATGAATGACACAGCTAACAAAGTGCTCTTTGGACTGTCATATACTCACGATAATAAGTGGAGTCTAATATTTAATGGTACAGAGAGGGAGCCAAAGGTGAGGATGATTTGGGCAAGGGACACATCATACCATGTGGCACTTCAAATGGATGTGAGTAACTGGTATGTGTATTTTAGGGGAATCACAATAAATGTGTTTGGTGATGAGGAAAATGACGTTGAAGACACTGGTGCCTTGGATGAGTTGTTCCGGACCGACAGAATCTCACATTTTTACATTGGTGGTGATGGCACTAATGGAACTACAGTGAAGAGGAATGTGACAGTGACCAACGTCATGTTGTACAATCGGCTATTTGGACTCAATGATATGAGCAAGCTTGTTGACAGTAAAGTGAGAATTCCACCACCAGTTGCTGAAAAGAAACCAGAACCACCAAAAACGAAGCATGCTGCACCGCAGAGTCCCACAATACCCGTCAAGGGGACAATGAGGAAAGTCAAACTGGAACCAGCACTAATCAGACACCTGATGTGAAACCACAAGCAGCCACAGAAAATGAGAGCACTGTCAAGGGAGAACAGAATACACAGAGCGATGTCAAGAACAGTGGGAAGCATGCTCCAGGAGAGGATGTGCCACCGCAAGTTGAAGAAAAGGAAGAGGATAAGGGAGGAATGGAGCGTGAAGCAGCAGAGGAGGATGATGGTACGAAGAAGAACTCTACCGCTCCACCTCCAGTGCCAGTCAATGGTGATACGCTATTGAGTAGTGCGGTTCAACAGCCAGGGAATCAAGAAGCGAAACCATCTGAAGCCATTCAACGTCCCTCAAATAATGGAAATGTTGACGGTACGGTGCCAATCTGTGTGCCTCATGGATTCCTACTGCTGCTTGTCCTTGGGCTGTTTGGGATCTGGGATTTTGTGCTGAACCACCCCATGTGAAAGTGCAGCTTCTCGTTGAAAATTTACGCTGCGTCAGATTGCACTACTGGCACCCGTAAGAATGTTTATATACACTCTCTTTTTTTGTTTTTTCTTTCTTTCCTTTTATTTCTAATTTGGTCACGCTTTTATACCCCTAATGAGTGACAGCTTCTCCTATTTATTGCTTTTGGTTGTTACACAGACGCGAGCACAGCTTTATTTTCTGTGTGTCTGATGGATTGATGGAAGGTGAAGAATCTGACACGTACCACGAAGAGTGAGTGAAATACGTGTTTGGATTCTAGTGTGCTTATACAGCGGAGCAATCATTTCTTCTTTTCAGGTAACATATATATGCAATGCTGTGTGGTTTGTGCAGAGCGCACAACGTAAAGTGAAACTGCTGGGCTTTATTTTTCCTGTTTTTCTTGTTTTTTTCTTGGTTTTTCTTTGGAGTCGCTCTGGATTTCTTTTTTTGGGGGATGAACTCAAAATTATTGTTATATCGGATCTCCTGTTGTCCTGCATAACCCTCCATTGGGTGTGTTTCTTTAGTATTCAGTATATCTTATCTCTTCTTGTGTGTACGTTGTCTGTACTGCTTCTTTTTTCCCTCTTTGTGTTTTTATTATTATTCTAGCATTCATAAAGAGAGAAAGACCAAAATTCTCACCATTTATAGAGCATGTGTGAGAGTGTGAAAAGTAAAAACCAAAGGACAATGTTCGTGCAAGTAATGTTTTCTTCCTAAACAGTGCTCCTCCTCATGTTGTTGCTGATGTGCTGCGGCAGTGGTGGAGTGAGGGGACCTCTTAGAGTTTGACACTTAGGGAGTGCATCACTATGATGAACAGTAACGGTCCCAGTACCGTTCCTTGGGGGATGCCACGTTGGAAGTGGGCTCGCTCGGATTCCGTCTTTTTCACCTTGACCAGGGCCGTTCTCCCTGCCAGGAACGAGGCCAACCATCGTATGAGATGCAGTGGCACGGAAAGTTCCTGCATTGGTTGGTGGATCTTATTATCGTGGTCAGCTGTATCAAAGGCCTTCGTGTAGTCTACAAATATGGCCCCTGTTCTTGTTGCTGCCTGTGGGCGGTGGAAGGTCGCTCTGAGGTGAAGCAGTTGATCCATAGTAGATTGGCCAGACCGAAAGCCGGACTGG
>JAWVMQ010000118.1:0-21508 GCA_036321185.1 Trypanosoma lewisi | reverse complement strand
ACAACAGATGCATGTGGATGTTTCACACTCATCTATCACACGGATCACCAACTGCGGCACTTTGCATACTATATTGAGGCACGCTGTGTATGCATATTGAGGTTTTCGTCTCAGTCCTCTCCTTCTTCATCCCTTTTTCGTCATCTACGGGTAAATGGTGAACAGTACAGAGCATGAAAGCACGTAGACTTCTCGCCCTCTCTCTCAGTAGTAATATGCATGTCTTGGGTAAGTACGAGATAAAAGCAGACAATCATTCGATAGAGAAGGTGTGGGCATGCGTGGATTAGGATAAAAAGAGGGAAGAAGTACAACCCGTCTGTCCACACAGAAAGATCGTGTGGGTAAGTACAGCAAATAATAATAATAATAATAGTGAGGATTAAAAAATATATATATGTCCCAACCATTTGGAATGAAATTATGGAAGCGCACAGATGTCCCATCCTCTGAGGGTTGCAAGTCACCATCTTCATTGATCAGGATGGAGTTTCCAATCTCAATATAGCCCAATCAGAAGAAAGAACAGCATCAGTACTCGAGACACACTCACATGCAACGAATTGTAACCATGCGACTGTCGTACTTCTGCCGCAGACTCCCCATTTCATTTCAATCCATTTCCGCCCCGCGCATCGTCTCGTGCTGTCGCAACGCGTTCGTTGCTGTTGAGCTCCTCAATCTCCGTTCTGTTGAAAGAGCAGTTGTACAGAAAAACATTCGTCACCGTCATGTGGCTCTCTGTGCCTGTCTGGCTGTCGCTGTCATGCCCACCAAACAGAATGAATGAGACTTTCTCCATTGTTGGTGCTGGTATGGTGCTGCGCAGAAAAGACACATCCTGCCGCCGAGTACCATCATCTGCAGTATTCTAATGGAAACTCCTCACGCGCTTCCCATCAACGTATGCAGTGCGAGTGCTGCTTGATATGTTCTACCTCCCTCCACCAATTACTCTGGTTGTACCACAGCCCCATATCTCTCTCGTGAGTAGTTATCCCCTCATCCGTCATCTTCAAAAACCGTATTTTTGATTCCTCTTTTTATTTGGCCAGAAACTACGTAATTTCTGCACCCGGATGCATCATACTGAAGCCGTTCTTGACCTTATTGGCTGACTTGCGAGCCACCGGGGCACTCAACCCAAGGTACTCATCCAGTCCAGCTGTGGGCATACGCGTGTGGCAAACGGCTCTGTCGTTGATGATAAGCACAAATGGGACACAATACTATATACTCCCTTCCAGGTTATTAACACGGATTTGGTTCGCTGCAGCCTGCTCCGTCAGGCGTAAGAGAAGAACACTACGGGATGATGATTCCCTTCTCTGCACCTGCAAGGAGAACGGCCCACCACCCATGTAAAGCATGGCATTGTGGGGGACATCGTTCACAGCGCCACCTGACGTAAACCCACTGGAATGCATTCTGGTTCAATCAGAGAGCCAGAGATGCATGACGCTGCCCGGACCCCCTTTCGCTTTCCTCACTTACCACTCGGATGTACAATGTCACGCTAGTGTGCTCGATGGCTGCAGTGATGAGGTCGCCAGTGCCGCGGATGCCCGGCATTGCGTCACAGTCGCTCAACAAGTGCTATGGTGTTTCTGTATGTTCCCTCCATGTCTTCCCCTCTTTTTTGTCTGAGAACCCGCACACACTCCACCGTTATCTGCACGCACGACTGTGTGTATGGACCTTCCTTCCGCAGAACCAGCAACCTCGGAAGGATTTTGCGGGCTGCAGTGGGTCTCTTCTTTTTCATTGGCGCATAAAGGGGAGACACTATCGTGGCTCCCTTAATCGCAACGCCTCGGCTCCTGCCGGCATGCAACGTCGCCCATGCATGTCGATTCATCTGCGCGGAAATGGTGTAATCCAGTGGCCGCGAAGGTCCCTACGCGATTGGTTGGCCATGCATCACCAACGAGGGATCGCCCACCAGCTGCCCAAGAACCAACGCAGGCGCACTGTCCGCGGAAGCATCCGTGCTTGCCGCCGCGCCTACTAGCAGAAGCAAATATATTTTCTTGTTCTTGGCGATGGCATTGGGTGCAACGCACGCGGTGCGAGGGCCTGCCCCGACCTCCTTCCCTCCGGTTATCCGCATTGTGCCGCCACCACCTCCGCGCCGCAGGAAAACGTGGCCATCACCCCGCCCGCGCCAACGAGCGAATGGGTGCAAAACAAAAAGACAGCCCCGCTCGGTGGTGCACTCAGTTGTGTTTCGTGTGGTTTGAAGAGTTTCGGCGTATTTGCGGTACTCTCCTCGGCAGGCTGCGTGGTCCAAGCACCACTGCTGCAGAATAACCCTAGTAGTACGAAGACCACTGGGAGAGGCATCACAGAGGACCAAGAAAACATCAAATGTCAGGTTTTTTGGGGGCTTTCCGGCTCAGTGTCTTCCATTCAGCCTAGTGTGCTAACGCGAGGACTCTTCTTTTCTTCCCTTGTGCATGCGTGTGAGAAAGAGGGAGAAGTGAGAAGCAAAAAGAAAGAGAATGAGTGGAGTGATACTAGCATGCACAAACACGGAGATGGAGAGGCGGAGGAAAAAAAAAGAGCAGAAGTCGTCACTGAAGACTGAGCACCATCACCACAGAAGCAGCAGCAACCAGTGTCAAATCCAAACCCATTACATACACCCACATACAGACGCAAAAAAAAAAAAAAACAGAAAAATGCGAAAGACACAAATAAATGAATGTGTGGCTGTTCAATGTAATCAAGAAGCGTACTCTGCCACACCCAATGAAAGGCTATCTGGAGGATGGGTAGATCTACCCGTCATGGTGGATAAGAAAAAAATAATAAACTCGGTCTGCATTTCTATTTTGACTTCACTCTCCACAGACACAGAGAGTCAAAACACCACCACCATTGTTGCAGAGATCATCAGCTCCAGAACGATGCAGATAAAAACAAAACATAAAGAGAAGAATGATAAAGATAAAACATTGAATATCACTATTAGTGAGAGGGAAATAATAACTGTGCGCGTGGAAGACTCATTTCAGTTCTTAACAATAGGGAATTTCCTGGCCCAATTTCTGCCGTGTGTCAGTATTGGGACGCAGTTCCTTCCAGTCCGAACCATGATCACCACGAATGTTTCACCTCAACAACGCCTTTCCCCAGTATAGAAATCACATGATTTTTCCTCAAACTGTAGTTTGAAATACATACTTTCCGTATGTGTTCCACAGGCAAAAGAAATGACAACGATGTCTTCAGATTCCCACAGTATTGTACATAAAGTTCCTCCAGATAATAAAGTGATGAGCACATCTCAGTCAAGTCCTTCTCTGTGATGTTTGTGCGAACCAAACTGAGATACGTCAGGTACGGCGCCTTTGCAATCCATTCAAAGTTCTTAATAGTCGCATCGACAAGTGAAAGAGATCGTAAATTCCAAAACTCACCCATACTCACCGTAGGCACGTCAGCAATGATGAGAATATAAAGTTCGAGTTTCTCAAGATCTTTAAAACCTCTCACGCAGCGGGACATCACATCAGGATCCATTTGACATCTACCCAGATGTACTTTTCTCAGAGTCGGAATCGTTGTGAGAGCTTCAACCCGCTTAAGTCCGTTGCTCTGACCAACCTTTATGCTATGCAGTGACGGATGATCCTTAAATGGAGCCAACGTAGTCACTTTGTCACAAGAGAGAATCGTAAGAACATGCAGCTGCCGCAGTTCACTCAACACTTCAATGTCACGGTCTATTATTTCTACACACCCAGCTATATAAACCTTGCGTAGACTTTGCATCCCACAAATTCGTAATAAGGAGGCTGTCTACCACTCTCCACAACGAAGTTCCTCCAGGCCATCCACTCCAATGGAATTCAGAGCTTTACCACACGTGAGTCTTTCAACGTCGAGGATCTCCAGCTGGCGAAGGGGCTCCACGACGTTACCATCCAATCGATCATGGAGGCTAAGTATATTATCCATCAATTCCACATTTAGATATTTCACTTCGGCAACGGGAGTGTCACGCGATTCCGCATGAAGAGAAATGAGGATCTTAACGAGTGGTTTCGTGTATCTGTAATAGTGATCGATAGAAATTCTGACAGGACGCTTAATGACTGAGAACATCAGCTTAACGTGGGCAACAGCAACGTGCACACGGAGAGGATGAGAACTTCCGTTTATTTTTATTCTGTCATCATGTTCATACAAGGGAACATTAGCTTTGGCTCTTGTATGATCAACTTCGAGGAGCTGCACCCTTCCACGTTTCCGATCCTGTAGTGAAGTAGAGGCAACTGAAAGCAGCGCAGTCGGATGTGTCGCGCGCCACTGGTGGAGAGCCCGTTTATTATCAACCTTCCTCACCAGTCTGTCCGTAACGCCAGCGAAGACAGCCGTCATGCCCAGAAACACACCAGGAAACGTGTCCATACCAGCGATTGGAAAGAGTGATGATGGTGAAAATGGTGTCCAGCGCCTTTTGCGTGTCTGCTGTCTTTCTGTCATTTAAAAAAAAAAATTGAAAAGAAATAAAATGAAATGGTGCAAAAAAAAAATATATACAACGAGAACACACCTCAACCACAATGATCGGCATTCCTCTTCCATTCTAAAGTCAATATTTCAAATCACCCCACCGCTTGAAAGGCCTTCACACAAAACAAAATCACCCCTCGTACGCCTCAGCTACATCGCATGATGTATTAACACACTCCCGGCACTAGAAGAGAGGCAGCAGCAACATTAAAGGAGCTTTCATGCACACATAAATACACATGACGGTTCAAACAGTGCAGCGTGTATTGTGAAGATGTCTTATTATGTCTCCCAAAACAAACACTCTGCCCTCTTACTACAGTTAAACCCCACACCAGACGTATTCTTTTTTATTCTTCCTGCAGAGTCTACATGGCGCATTGACTGACTGAGGTCTGAGAAAAGATCGATATCTCTGGGAATTATACTCTAGAGTGCATGTAGTGGCAGAGAGTGTCACAGCAGCGATGGCAAATGTCTTTTTTTGTCTCTTTTTTATGTGTATGTATGTGTGATAAAGAGAGCGGTAAAAAAGGAAAACCAGCGGTGGCAAAAGGCTGAGCGTTTCAAGTTTCCCTATTCCACTACGACGACATCACCTTCGCAGTAAAAATAGCATTAATATCCCAACCACACAAGACACACAGAAGGCTGCAGAGAGCAAATATCACTCGCACATACTCCCAACCACTACCCACTACCACTGGCTTGTTCGAGTATATGTCTGTTACCAGAATATCAAGTAAACAACACCAAGAAAAAAAAAAGCTATAAAACGATTTACAAGCACTCAAGAAAGTCCACCTCAACATCCCATGCCCCACCCATGCAGGCATCACTCCATACTACTTTGTGCAGTGTCTCATGAAGTGTTGAAAGGCGTCGTCAAAGGATCCAAAGACCTCTGTTCCGTCAAAGAGCATCAGATTGAAGGGAAGACCAAACTCCTCCACCATCAGTCCAGTGGCGTCACGCGTGCCATTGTATTTCTCTGTCATGGAACGGCGGTCAGAGGTGAATGTAAGCAGAGTCTTTCCCAAGGCAGAGGCGTAGCCCACTTCAAACGCAGTCCCACAGTCCGGTTCATTCGAGCGAAAAGGAGAAAGGTCTGCAATGACAGCATCGCACTGTTGTATCATTTCAATGTTCTTCCTCCGTATATCAAGAGCCTTTGAAGCCTTGCTGTCGATAGGTATGAGTGGCGTGACGTTGTGTGCCTTAAGAAGAGTGCGAACATGGTCGTAATACTCCGCTCCCATGTCCGGGTTAAACAGTGCGGGTCCAGCAATATAAATTTTGGCCATGATGAATATTGTGATAATTTGGGTTCTCTTAACTAATCTCCAAATGCAGCAAAAAAAAAACAAGCATTGCATTTGCATATAATTCAGTTGTGCTTATTTGATAGCTGTTTTAGTGTGAGTCAAAGAAATAACGTCAACAAGTCGTCACCATCACTCACCCACACACCCAAAGATAAACTCATACACATACACACACACAAAAAAAAAGGGGGGGGTTAATAAATAACACGAGAAAACTGACAAGAAGGAAGAGTCAGAAAAAAAAAAAACTCTGTCCCCCCCTCACCCAACTTTATTTTGTTCCGTTCTCAGGGGTCAAACAAAGGCAAATGCTGCGACCTCATCAACCGTGAGAAACAGGAATCTGATTCGCTTCTACAAAGTTCATCCCAGCTACCAAGCTGCGCAACTCTTCCATTATTGAGAACAAGAATTATATCGGCCATCTTGAGCGTTGCAAGACGATGCGAGATAACAACAAATGTCGCCTCACGAGGTATTGTAGTCTTCCTATTGAGCTCAAGGTGGTGAAAAATCATCTGCTCCGTACCCGAATCCACCGCACTTGTTGCCTCGTCAAAAGCATACAAGCATACCTCAGTGTGTTCTCTCATAAGAGCTCGAGCTATACAAAGACGTTCCACCTCCCCTCCACTAAACTCATGTGTACGTAGTGGTGCATAAATGTTTGAAGATCGCTTTTGTACAAAAGACAAGGCCTTTGCAGCAGACAAAGCGCTGTAAATGTTGGTTACAGAAGAAGACTGAAGATTTCCAAACGCCACATTGTCCGCAATTGAGAGATGATCAAATAATCGAAGATTAGTTTCCTCTTGCCAAACATTTCCTATTCTACGCCTGAACATGCGGGCAGGGTAATGTCTAATATCACGTCCGTTAATCCATATTTCCCCTGAAGTTGGGGCATAAGTTCGATTTAACAGACGTAAAAGCGTTGTCTTACCTGCCCCACTGTATCCAACAATACCCAGAAATGATCCCTTCTCAATTCTAAATGAGACACGCCATAATATATAAGGACGGCTTTCATCATAACGAAATGATACATCCTTAAACTCTATACTCCATGGACCTTCCATAGGTGGGGTGGGATTTGTAACGGGGCGATCAATTCTATGCTGTACAGACTGCAACTCCTCCAGTACCTGATAGCACCCGAGTGAACTTCCGCTCAGCATTAATTGTCTTTGGGCACACGCCAGATTTACCTGCGCCTCACTAAGACCATGTTCCTCGTAGAAGATATCCGCAAAGGTTGGGAAAAGAGAAAACATGTGTCGAATAAACTCCAAATGCGACATGACGTTATTCCTCTCCAACGTATCTCGCTCAAGATATTCTTGGGAAGTGCACAGTGATACCAAAGAGGCGAGAAGCAACGGCATTGCATTGGCTGTTCGAAATATACCAGAAAGAATATCACGAACAAAACCCTCCCATCTGTCGTTTCTCGTCCCACAAGACACATTGGCAACAGCCTTGGCTGCTCCCAATTCCAAGCCACTTCGCCTAAACGCCCCAAATCCCTGATAATACTCCGCCCGGTAGAATGTTGTGGCATTGCGTGAAGCACAAGAAACTTCATCCATTGATAAAATCTTCTTCTTCACCATTTTCACCCAGTGAGGTCTTTCCAAATCGATTACTTGATTATCACTTCGTGGGGTCCCTTCCAATATGTGAACACTGTATTCCAGAAAGACTGTTGGAGCCACTGGCCAAGTGGTGTGCGATGCAACGTATGCCCAGGGTGTTTTTGAGATCACATCCGACTCAAGAGAAATGAGTAGTAGAAGAGCTAACCCGTGATGTTGTTGTTGGTGCTGTCCACTTATTCCTCTTTCTCTCAGTGTTTGGCCAACGATCTGCGACTGGGGAGTTGAGGATATTATTGAGTCCGAAGATGATTTATTACTCCACAGATAATCATTTTTTTCCATAAGCAAATAAATGGGAGATGGGGCATTTAAATGCTCACCATAAACAATGCATCTGCTGTTGCTATAGCTGTTATTGTTATCGCCCCTCTCCGAGTCGTTACTACCATCACCATAATTCTCATGATGATGATCCGGGGCTACATGAGGTGATCGAAAAAAACTTTTGGTGTACTGAGACTCTAAATAAAGCGATTCGTTGAGAAATCCGACAAAGTCACTCCACTGAGTTCCTATCCACATGCAGCACGTCATAACCGGAAAGCGAATGAAAACCCAACAGCTATAAAGTGTCTCTAAGAGACAAGGCACTTGATTCTGCAACTCACCCATAACAGAGCTTGATGCATGCCAAAGGGCACTTGACACACTCTGGGAAAGTGTCCAATTATTATCAGAAGTATAATCAGCGGTAGCAAGGGCTAAATAGGAACGAATGTGAAACGACATGACAAGATCCATCAAAATATATTGTATGAGAAAGTTACGAATACAATAAAGTAGTTCAATAGGTCCAACAGAAGTAACCGCAAAGGCAGCAAGGGCTCCTGGTGCACCTTTACATTGTTCCTTAATAAAGCTAAAAAGTGAACACCCAGAAGAGACTAAATTGGAGTCCAGCGTCTTTCCAATTTCCGTGATGTATAGAGGAATCCAATTCACATCTGTGTGCCATCCAACACATGCTTTGAGGATAAGATCTGGTGATACCAGCAATACAGAAGACAAAATAATCAATTGTTGAACAGAACACGACTCATAAACAAGTCTTAAAAACGAAACCAATCCCAATCTTACTGATTTTTTCTTATGGTAGGCATTCAAAAAAAGTTGAAAATCTTTTTCAGGAAAATCCTGTACAACCAAAGAATTGTCCCACGATGACGATAGTGTGGTAATGATGGCGTACTTCCCCCGCAGAAGCTTGCAAAGTGCCAGAATCCCCTCCGCCTGCGTTTCATCCAGTAAGAGAATGGCGTCTTCCTTAAGTTGGCGTCCGAGTTTGTAACTCAAGATTGCTATCAAGCAATTCCACGCGTCACACAGAAGAAGCTTATTCGGGTAATTATATCTTAGCAGGCCACTATACACCTCAAAGAGACCAATCATGTTTAAATGCCCATCGTCAAACAATAAAGCAGGAACACGCAAAACCTCTCCGTTATTCCAATTTAGGGTAACACTAACATGGTTCCCCTCCTCGTGCTTGAGAAGGGCGCTGCTGCCACCGGTTGCGCTTCGTAGCAAGAGGTCAAACATCTCGTATAGCCGCGCCTCTGAAAAAAGGAGAACTGTGCTTCTCAGTCGCCTTCTCAAAAAAGTTCGTGCCAAAAGAACTGCACTGGCAACACCAGCGGAAACCATGAACGGCGCCAACACCACAGCATATACTCTTATGTGGGAGGTCATGGGCATGGCATTCCACAACCCTTGACTCAAAGAGGAGAGAAGGAGAGAGACAATCCGAGCTCTGCTATCTACGCCTCCTTCCCCCCTTCTATATGTATAGTCGGCAAGCAATAGAAAGCGGAAGAAGAACAAAGAAAGAAAAAATTTATATCAAAAAGCAGAACATGTCTGTCATGTTATTATTCTTATTACTATTTTATTTTTTTAATTGCGAGCATTAATTCCGAGAGCAGAGTTCACATCAAGAACACGGGTTTGCTAGGATTCACCTAACCCCGCCCAAATCTTCGCTTGCCCCCCTCCCCTTATAGTAAGAAAACCACCACAGAAAAAATAAAGAAAAGCTGCACAAATACATGAGAACAAAACGCACATACACCCAAGGCATTCTTTTAATAGCCCATTCTCATCGTCTCCCTGCTCAGGTTTGCTTTTGTACTTCACAGATCTCCCATCTACCCACTTTCCTTTTCTTTGTCATGTGTGTATTGCACCATCCTTTTTCTTTTTTAATCTCTCTCTCTCTCTCTCTATAGACGATGCAATCCTGCACCTGGATTTGCTTGCCCCCTACTCGGTTGGACCGCAGGGATATTGTGAGGAAAGCTCACCGGCACAGTATGCACCGTACGTGCTACAGGAGGGAACGCATCCAAAGTTCGTGGTCGTAGAGGTAATACAGGGGCCTCTAGAGAAGGTAGCGCCTGCAAATGCCTCTGTCCAGCATCTATTGTATTCCCCATTGAAGAAATCATCGGCGGTTCGTTGAAACCCGCTAATGAAACGGAATGTAGGGGGACTCGTTGGAATACAGGTGGCGGAACATAGCCAATCCCTGATGGAGCGTACTGTGCAAAATTCTCATCCGCCACCTGATTTTCCACCGGGTGAATAACAGACGTCTGCTCCACTATTTGTGGCTTCTTGCGTCGTTTTTCACGTGGTTTCACAGGTTTCTGCTTCATTACCAGCGCCTTTGGGGAAGTCACTTCTTCACGAGTTGCCTTAACATGGGATTTATCCCTCGTTTCTTTCACAGACATTTCATTGGGTTCTTCTACCACTTTTTTATCTTTTTTTAATGCGGTTACAGGTTTGCTTTCACGGACGTCTTGAGTAGCCAAGGTATCGGTTTTATCCTTATTCTTTGACACAGAAATTGACGACTCACTAACAACTTCTGCGTCACCATCATTCGTCTCCACCGCGAATGCCATGTCTTCCTTAACCTCCACCTCTTTGGCGCTCTGTATCTTTGCCGCGATCAGCTCATTGAACTGTTTTGCGGCAGCCAGTTCTGATTCTCTCTTCCTCCGCAACTCCTCAATCATCTCAAAGAAGCGTTGCTCTGCCTCACGTTCCTCCTTTTCCCCGCGTTGTTGCTTCGCGACTTTGTTCTGTCTTTCGGTTTTTTTTGCCGAAGAAGCCATAGTACCTGGTGTCTCAACTACCTTGGTCATAACAACTGCGGGAGGCGCTTCTGATGTTTCTTTCATTTTCCGTAGTTCTTCCACGGCCTTCGCCTTGTTGGCCTCGTAGCGCCGCAAGAACTTGAATTCCTCTTTTGCTCGCTTGGCAAGTGCACGTCGGAGTGCTTTGGCAATAATTCTTTGCCGCCGTCTGCGGTCTTCCCGAATCTTTTGCATGAAAACCCGTTCCGCCTCGGCCTCGCGAAGTCGCCTCTGAACTTTTTCAAGTCTATTTTTATCTTGCGGTCCACGCAAGTTGGCATTCAAGACGTGTTTCCTTGCGCCTGTGACACGACGGAGCAGCAAGGCTGTTCGCAGCATCTCACTGAAAGGATTTGGGAGGGGAGAGAGAAGGGCGAGGGAAAAGGACAGGAAAGAAAGATTGGCCTCCTGAGATGCTAAGTCCTGGAGAAATTCCGATATCCAGTCACACCAGAAAGAAAAAAAAGAGAAAGAGAAAAAAAGAAACAGTTATTTACATGAGATCACAATAGGCAGTCAGAATACGGTAAGTAGCTCTGACTCGCAAGAAGAATACAAATTTATACAACAAAAAAAGAGAAACAGAAAAGAAAAAAAAAGCTCAGGTTGAACGAGACGGCACAAAAGACGATCTTTAAAAGAAAAAAAATGCGCCGAAGACGCTCTGTTCAAACGAAAAAAAAGTAGTTTTTCTTGTTGTTCATGATGAATTATTTTCCTCTTCTTTGTTTTATTAAAAAAGTAAAGATACGAGTAGCTATAACGTTACCAAATTTATGCTTCCCACATAATAAATAAATAAATAAAAATTGAGCTGGGAATCAAACCTCTCAAAGATTCCATCTCCCACTCATCCCCACCACCAGGTCCCACAACGGAACCGTGCCTCTCTGGGCTCTCTATAAATGTATGTACCCCGCCTCTTCTTCTTCATCTAAACCCCGGAATTCACTTCTCGTCGGTTTACTTCCGCTTTGGCTTGGATTTCACATTTTGATTGGACTTTGGCTTCACCACTGTGGCGTCCTTGGGAGCTTCCCTTGTCTCCTTCTTCTTGGTCGCCCTCCGTTTCACCGGCTTCTTCACACCCAGCTTGGGCGTTACTGGCTTCGCCTTCGCCTTTGTGACCTTGCTGGATGTATTACCCTTCACAACCTTTGCTGGCTTCTTCACCGCCTTCTTGAGGGATACGCCCTTCGCCTTGCCCGCATCCACCGGCGTCGCAGTGGCGCGCGACGCCGTAAACATGTCAAGCGACGGCACCTTGGGAGACACCATTTCGAGCGGCTTTACAACGGGGGCGGCAAGCACCGAAGCAGCAGGGCGTGCCACCGCTTTGGCAGGGAACACCTTTACCGTCTTGGCAACCTTCACAGCACCCTTGCGCAGGCCGGGGCGTGCCAGGAAGCGATATGAAAGACGAAGCATCTTCTTATATTTTTTTATTTGTTTTCGGGTAAAATCAGTGCTGCTGCTGCTAAAGACAAAGCAAGGAATTGTTTGACTACTAAATAAAAAAAAAAGAGAGACATAACGAGGAATACAATTTTAAGTGCATAAAAGAAAATGAGCAGAACACGCGTTCAGAGACGCAGAAAAACCCACCTCTCCCATAAAGGAGAAAGCAAAAAGAAAAAAAGAAAACACTATAAAATAAAATGAAAATGACAAAAACAAAAAAGATTCGAAATGAATGGATAGGGCTTACCACGTGGGGTCCTTGTTGCCGGTCTTCTTCTTGTCATTCAGCTCAAAGTGCTTCGTGCGCTTAAGCACATTCTGGATGATGGACTTGCAGCCAGAGCATTGAAGCTTCAGGACAATTTTCTTCGTCGTCTTGGCCTTCTTGTGGAAGATAGGCTTCGTCTGACCACCATAACCAGACTGCTTACGGTCGTAACGCCTCTTACCACGTGCATAGAGACGTGCCTTGCCAGCCTTGTACTGCACAACCTTGAAGCTTTTGTGGGTGTTGCACCTCTTATCAGGGCAATGCATTGTTTTCTTCTTTGGGTAGTTCACCATCCTGTTCGCTCCCACGCGTGCGTATGTGTATGCACCCTTACCCTTATTTTTTTTTTGCAGGTGATTCAAAAAAAAAAAAAGATATTTTGAAGTAATAAAATACACACACACACCAAGAGCGAGAGAGAATCTCCTTGTTGTCACATTTATCTTCCCTTGTTTCAGTGCTTACAAACATTTGTACATTCCCTCACCTCTCACATTGCTGTATTCTCACAGAATGTCCACACGTCAAGAAGAGGAAATAAAAACCACCACAACAACAACTGCAAAAAAAAAAAAGGCAATAGTAGCGACGCTCTCTACGCGTACTCGTCATTGGCAGCGGCTGCTGTTTGTTCCCGGCAATCATATGCGTAGAAGTTGCGGTAACTTAGTAGGATTGGGAGGACCGTGGCCTGGTGACCAGAGCGCACAATGTCGTCCAGTTCAATCCATTCATGCCATTTCGGGTTGATCATATCTATCACCTCGGAGAGAATGGACTGCGCCGAGATGTCTGTCATGAGGCCGTTCGCTATGAGTTCATTGGCTATCTCTTTACAGAAGCAGCGCAGTGTTTCAACAGTCAGGAACGACTTTGTCTCCTCGAGGTCCAAAATGCTCCAGATGTATTTCATCGCAGGGAAAGTTGCCGCATGCTCTGTTGCGATGACAAAATCCAAATAGGTTTTGTAATCCATGATGTGCCTTTTGCCACTGTGGGGGACGTGACACTCAAAAGTCCGATCAATTACCAAACGTGTAAAACTGCCATCACTGTAGCGTGAGAGTTCATCTACGGTCAACACACCATCCCCGTCAAGGTCTAAAGTCGTAAAGTGCTCGTAAATCCGAGCCATGAGTGCGAGAGAGAACCAATTATCCATACTAAGTATGTCTGGTGGAAGAAAATCAGTTGAACCCGAGTTCCAATATAGCTGGCCACGACGAACCTTCAAAACGACATCCTCTGTCAGTGTCTTCACTGTATATACATCATCTAAATCGTTGCCTTCACCTTCATAGAGCAGGACAAGGGCTGGTGTCGTGTCGTCTTCTGCAGCATCGGCTGAAACCAGTCTCGCTGCCACGTCTACTGTACACCCTTCGGTAAAAACTGCGGCTGCATCATTCGCATCACTCTCAAATATCCTTAATAGTTCTGAGAAGACATCGCTTTTCATCATGCTCTCAATAGATATTGCCCCGGTACGTCTTGTGTCGCACATGAACATAAATTTCCTTGAGGCATGGCAAAGGTAGTACGGCTGCATCCACGGTGGCATATCCCGAACCAGTCGGAGGTTTGGTAGTAATTCATACAAAAAAGCCTCAATATCCTCTTGCGTAAGACCATTTGAAAGCGGAGACGATGCACTCGGAGGGCAGAGCAAACGACTAGTAAGTCTTGTAGCAGGATCCTGAAGAGACGGCGGAAACACTCTGGCAACCAGCTCAAGCTCAATCCTCATCCTGTACAGCAATAAGCGCTTTGCAGCGAAGGCATACATGGGAACAGCGGCTATTGTTCCATCTTCTGCTCGAGGAAATGCGAGGAAGGTAGCAGGGGAAAGAATGGATGATTAAAATACAGGCGTTTGCGAACCTCTCGCTCCTCGGCTGGTGCTATTTTTTCCTCCTCTGGAGAAATGTGAAAAACGAGATTGTACACAACCTTTCTGTATCCATCGTACGACAACCGCAGTTCGTCGTACGACTCCACCATATCTACCGCACTCGTGTCATCATTCTTCCGCTTCCTGTACTTCACGATACCGCTCCACAACTCGGCTGGGTTTGTATTGGCGTATAACTGCATAACGTGAGATGAAAGGTACTGCCGTCGAGCCTCACATACCGTCAGCAGCGCCGCCCTCTCAGAAGGGGGCATGGGGATAGGAAGAGACAACATGAAGATATTTCGTTTGCTTGTGTGTGTGTGTGTGTGTGTGAATGCATCGCAAAAAAAAAAAGAAAATTGATAATAATAATAATAATAATAATAATAATAATAATAATAATAATAATATGGGAAAAGGAATTGTAGAGTGACAAATAATACACACAGACACACAACGAATATGAAGAGATCAAAACCAAAGTAAACCATAACGACAAAAAAGAACGAAAGAAAAGGGTCACTTTTTTTTTCACGCATTCTCTGTTTCTCTCTACTGTGTGGTCAGTTTAGAAACCCCACAATCACGGCATGATTCTCGATCTCTAAAGTTTTTGTACCCGCACTCACAAATCCAGAGAGAAGAGTCTGTTGCCTCACTGGCTGCTGCAGAAAGTGTTCTGCAATTTTTGCACCTCACCCTTGACGAAAAGTTCAAGAAACCACATTGACTACAGTGCCAGTCGTCAGACCGTGTAGCCACCTCTGGGGTCGATGATAATGAAGTACCTGCTGCCGCTACTGCCATCGTTGTTCGAACAGACCCACAAACCTCACAAGAAGTGGCACGCTGTTCGTTAACAGTGTGGCACGTCAGGCACGTCCACGGTGACGGTTTCATACCGCTGCTGTGATCTATATTAGTCTTACTGCTAGGAGCTGTGGTAGCAGTAGAGGTGGTGGTAGCAGTAGGATTGACGATATGCCTCCAGCCGCATTTTAGGCACTCTCTACGTGTGCGGAAATTGTGCGCATTACACTTCTCACATATCCAGTCGCCGGGGAGTAGCCGGTGGCGGGCCACTTGTTGCCGCCTCTCGTTTACCACCGGTCGCAGTGCCTCACATGAGAGACAAGTTTCTCTTCGTGCGAAGTTGTGCACCCCACACATGCACAACCAATCACCCTTCCTGAAGAAGTTCTGTTGCGCGTCCATGGCAGGCACCCGCGGCTCATTAACGGCGTTGGGAGGTATCGGCTTCGCTCTGTGGCACTGAAAGCAGATTGCTCTTGAAGCGAAATTTGAAAACCCGCAGGCGCACGTCCAATCGCCAGCGAGACGAGGGGACAAACACGGTACTGTCCTTTGATGCAGGCTTCGGGAAGCACCCACACAACCCACCACCACTCTCATCACCGCCACTGTGCAACAAAGCCCACGAAACATTCAGAAAACACTATTATTAATGATGCCAAGACAATAAAACAAAAAAAAAAGAATATATATGGGAAGGATGCAGCAGGGATGTGGAAAGAGGAAGAAAGCACAAAATGACACCGACATTTGCTGCCGATATACATTAATCTGACAGATTGCGTTTGTACGCGTATGTATGTATATATGAGAGAAAGAGAGAGAAACAGTGAAAGAAAGATCAAAGGATATTAAAACAATGATCACTCTCTCTTTTTCTACCATCATCATTATCTTTCATAAATCCACGTATGTCAATCACATGAGGAGTGATTATATGCATATATCTTTATTTCTCTCATTGATAGCTTCTTATTTTTCGTTATTGTGGTTCTTCCCATTAGAGAACCAGATAAATTACACTTTTTCCTTCTTTATGTGTGTGTGTGGGTGGGCGGATGCGCATTCGATTGTGTCATGCACAGACACACACACACACACACACACACACACCTTTTCTTTTTTTTTTCAGTGATTGTAAAAATATGCCGCTTGCCAGCATAAACAAAAAAAAAATTCCGTTCCCCAAGTACCCCTTCTAATCATCCAATGGGGAAAACATATGTATCGCATGCTTCTCTCCCTTTTGCACGGTATGAGGTCCCGAAATACCTAGGACCATTCTTCGGCATTGTCATTGGAATCATCATCCATTACAGTATCATCTACAACTACTTCATACCCCCCTGTGCCGCGGGTCAATGAGGGTGGTGGCGCAGCCGGCATGCAGCCTGGTGAATTCATGTTCGTGGAATACCTTTCGCGGTGGACATCGGTCGTTAGGGGCGATTCCTCGTCCCGTGAATTTGCAGGTGGCTTGGACGGTAAAGGAGACCCAAAAGAAACAGTGCCATCACTCTCCTCCTCTTGGCTACTCTCGGTTCGCTGTTGGTCCAAATGTTCTCGTGGGCTTCTCTGCGTTGGAGGGGGTGAAGGTGGTGTAGGTGGTGAAGGTAATGTAGGTGCACACCGAAAATTCGGAAATAGATTTGGATATGCTGCTGGAGATGCGATGGCCTCACGTACACGTGGCAAAGCAGAAACAGAAAGCTTCCATTTCATAACAACATCATCCACTTTGCTGTGGCAATACGTTCGGGCGTAGAAGGCCGCCTCAGCGACAGTCCCAGCATGGCACAGCAAGTCTACACTATCCTCATAACGCCCCGTTAAATGGAAGCACGTGAGTGCGACATTGGCTTTTCCATTCGCAACGCATGCATCTCCAAGTTTGGAGATGGCATCCATATCGCCCTTGCAGGAATAAAGCAACAGGAGCCCGTTGCTGTCACCACAGTTCTTCAATCCCTCCTCTGCCAGGTCGAGCATGCCCTTCTCCAAGGCCAAATCAGCCACTTGCTTCCAGCGAATCATCGACGGGGACCGTTCTGCTATTTCTCTTGCCAAAGACACTCTCCCCAGTTGCACTGCCAACTCAAAGCGATGGTCATCTTCCGTTGTAACTTCCAGTGCCATCTCGAGGCGATTCTTTGCCTGCAAGAAATGTGCCAATCGAATCCTCTCACTCAGCTCAATGGACGGAATTATTTCTTCAGCGGCTGCAAAGTCCTCACGGACGATAGCAGCCATGTATTCAATAACGTTCAAACGTAACAGGTAACTCGTAATGTTCTTCTTTTTATCAATACACAAGATGCGATTCTCCTTGGGAAGATAGCCGAGGAGATACTGATTACGTGACAACACCCCTATACTGTTTGTCTCTCCTCCAATGTAATAATTTAGCCTGTGTGCCTGATTGATAAACAAAAGAGCATCCCCAACCCAAAGAACTTCCTTTACACTCTCTCCAACTTCCTCTACAACATCAAAGGCGAAGTCTAGACCCTCCTCCGGGGTAGTATCGTGAGATTCAAGGTATTCCATAACTGCATCGCCACAAAAATGCAGTGTAAAGAATGCTGTTTCGGAAACTATAGCTAGCAGTTCTCCGCTGTCATTCCATTGCAACATCTTGGGGCACTCATCAATCTGACGAATGAGGTTCAACGTCGCCCAGTCATAAAAAGTGACACTGGATGTCGTACAAACCCCCAAACGTGGACCACTGAATAACCTCTCCGCTGTTTCATTAAGGCTGATTGTTGCGCGTTCCTTAAAATTTTTATATATCTTCAACGTCATGGATGTTTCCAATACAGCATAGGAACCATTTTCTGTACCCCAGGCAAATGAAACACACTTGCCGTATGTCTTGGGTCGCATAGAAAGTGATGAAAAAATAGTGTAGTCATTTTCTCCAATTACAGCAATGAACTGTCCACCTGGGCCATGCAGAATAGCAGAGGGTGAGGTTTCGAGAGCACCCATATCTTTTGTTGGGAGAGAAAGAACATCCCCATCGGCCACGTCTGCTGGAATGCCCTTTGCATCAATACGCGTTACTTCATTTCCAACAGCCACGAGAATTTTTCCAGATGAATCCATGGAATACACAGGCTTATCTTCACCCACTTTATATACTACGGTTCCTCCATCATAGCCAACAACCAAAATATTTGCGTAGCGTTTGGCGGCCATTGCCCATCCCCGGTTCATGCGAGAATGATCAACATTGTGAAGAAGACGATGGGTATCAGATGCAATGATTTTCATCTCCATATCCTCCGCCAGTGTGAATAACACAGGTTGGCTTGGGTGAAACAAGACTGCCGTGACGTTTGCTGTGTGGTAGCTAAAGACCTGAAGACAAGCTTTTGTTTGGTAATCCCATAAACGTACAGTTTGATCATCCGCGCCGCTAACCATATAGGGCTTGTCTCCCCCTGGGTAATAGTCCACACAGTTTACACCATCCTCATGTCCTTCAAGTTGAAAGTTTGGCAAAGGACTGTTGATGCTCCAAACCTTTACGGTGCAGTCTAGCGAGGCTGTTGCAAAGGTAGAGGAATCCTTTGGGTTGAATACAATGCCCATAACATAATGTAAATGACCCTCGTGAGTATTTACATGCGCCCAGTTTTTGCTCCAATCCCATTGTCGGATTGTCATATCATCGGAGCACGTTAGAATAATCGGTAAATGGTCATGAACCGCAATGCTTCGAATGTAATCATCGTGGGCCTGAAATGTCTTCGTCTTTTCCATAGTGTTGTAATTAAAGACACGAATCATCATGTCATCCGTGCCACAGACGAATGACTGAAGACGTGGAATGAACCGCACACATCGAACGGGTAACCCCGTGCCGGTGTCAAATGATTTCAGCATCACCTGCGTCTCAATGTTCCACAAGTTGATCACGCCCGAGTACAACGAGCAGAGAAACAATGGCTCCTTCGGGTGCATGTCAACCATCTTCACCCGATCGCTGGGAGCTGACATTAGCGTTCCCAGCGCCGTCATCGCTCTTCCTGACATATTTGGTACACAGCCTCAATAAAGCAATTGGAAAAAAAACGACGACAAACGGCACCCTATTCTTTTTCCGTTCTTCTTGTATATACTCTGTTCCTTTTTCTTTTTTTTTTCTCTCACTCTATATGATCTTCGCTTTTTTTCTACCTCTTTTTTCTTTCTCTTTCTTTCCACCTCCTTCTATGACAGACGCAGCGTATAAGGAAGAAATGGAGAGAGTTTGAGAAAGCACAAAAGAAAAGAAAAATTCAGTGAATACACGAAGATTAAGCTGGACCCCTGCATACGGCGCACAGAGAAAGGAAAAATTAAAAGAACGGAATCCACAGAATAAATGAAAAGAAGGAAAGTCGTCCCACTGATAAGATGGAAGGGAAAGTGCACAGCGTCCTGTACCACGGTACAGTGGGGAAAAATAGAAAAAAAAAAGCGGGACTGAGGCGGAAGAAGAAAGGAAAGAGGTGGGGTGGTTAGTTCCTCTCTTGCTCCCCCTCTCAACCAGCACAAAAAGACTCCTTTCCTTCTCCTCCACATGCCGCATGATGCAAAAACAAACAAAATCCAGTAAAACCGTTTCATTCTTTCTCCAAGAAAACAAAGGAACATGAAAAATGAAAAAAAAATTGGCTAGCGTCTCAACAGCGCATAAATGCGCGGAAAATGAAAAAAAAAAACTAAAGAGAACGCCGCGAAAGAAAAAAAACCACAAACCACACATAAAAAAAACACTAGGGATCTCAATTATTCTCTTTTCTTTTTATTCTTACTTGGAGTACTTTCTGCATGAGACCCACTGCCACCGCTCAAGTCCATAGTCTGCTCTAGTGGCACAAAAGGTAGAACAAAACTGACAGCAGCAGTATCTGTAGACGTAGTGAGGCATAACTGCAGCCATTCTTACCCCCCATCCTTCGGTTTTTGTTAGAATCGTCACTTCCGTTCCCGGATAATTTGCGGTTTCGCTTTGACGAATCTGTCATGTCAGCGGCCAGCTTCTCAGCCTTCCTGGCACGTTTTATCGCCTCCTCGGCCTCCTCCATTTTTTTCCTTGCCTCCTCTCGGATTGCCCTTTTCTCGGCATCTGCTTTAGCCTTCTCCTGTGCATGTCGCTCTTTTTCTTCTTCAATAACTTTTCGTTTCAATGCCTCCGCCATCGCAACCACCTCCTTGGCGGTAGTTAGCGCTGTTGCGGCTTTTTTAGCAGCCTCATGGGCTCTCCTTGAAGCATTTGCTGCTTTCTCTGCCTCTTTCATGGCCTTGCCCGCCTCCGCAATAGCTTTAACCGAATTCTCTCCAACAACCGTCAAAGACTCCTCCTGCGAAACCCCGGATGGTTTCCGCACCTTGGAATGGTTCAGCACCTTGTACAGTGCCAGCACAACCGCGGTATCAGCATCTGCCGCGGCTTTTTCCGCCTCAACACACTGCTCCAGTGCCACAAGAGAGTCATTATGAGCTCTTCTCGCATCCCGAAGCACCTCGCTCTTGGATACAAATTCCACGCCCAACTTTTTTAGAAGGTTTTCGGCCTCCGTTGCGTGCTTATCGGCCTCATGGGCGTCTGACCTTGCTTTTTTACACTGCTTCGCTGCCTCCGTCGCATTTTCAAAGGCAATTTCAGTTGCTCGCAGTGCCTTGTTCCTTGCTTCCCTCAGATCAGTTTGTGTCAGCTTGGCTTCAATCGGCATCGCACTCTGAGAGCCCTTTACAGAGAGAATTTTCCCACTGACATTACTTTTCCCGTTCGACGCTTCTGAGCAGAGAATGTTGCAACACACCACGAGGGCCAAGGAAAAACACAACCAACAACGCATCACCATCAACATGCCAAAGCGTTCACTCGTGTAAATGGAAAGAAAAATAAATAAAAAAGGAAAGCACTCAAGATGAGGACACCAAGCATCTCCACAGCAAAAACAAAAAGGGGAGATTACATGAAAAAAAAAGGCAAGCAACAAAAAAACAAGACCACCATTACTGCCCTTGACCAAAGAGCAGAATGAACATTGATAACTGTAAAAAAAAAACAATGAAATGAAAGCAATAGGATTATTATAAACAGTTTCATAAAAAACAAGCATGTTCCAATTATTACCTGAAATTTGTTCCCAAAAGCATCAACCATCTATCCACGATAAATATGGGCACAAACCTATTTGGTAAATAGACTTAGGAAAGAGCAATAAACTGAAAGCTCCCCTTTAAACCATCTCCATCCCGAGGCGGTTGGGCGTGGGTAGGATAGGATTTCAAAAAAAAAAACTTGCAATTTATTAGCAAAGAAAATCTTTTCCAGAACATAAAACAACAAGAGGGAAAGAATACAACACGAGAATACACAAATATATATTAGTAAAGTGATACCATTCTTTTCACAAGATTTCATA
>JAWVMQ010000117.1:0-50873 GCA_036321185.1 Trypanosoma lewisi | reverse complement strand
TGTTGCGGGCGGAAAGCGCCATGGACTTTGCTGTTTCGGGGACGCGTGCAATGAAAAGTGCGGTCCGCGCAAAAGATAATGTTGTTCGATGAAGTTGTTTGCGCGAGCTTTCGCGAAAAGAGAAGAAAAAGGAGGTGCTTTCGGAAAATGTTGCGGTTCTGGTTTCCGTCGCGCTTTCGTTCGTCTTTTCTTTTTTTTTTAACTTCCGTGTGCGGTCGGGCTGTGGGTGGCGCTTGTGGTTTCCTCTCGGGCTCTTGCCGCTCATCGTGTCGCCGGTGTGGCCCCTTTGTTCTCCCCCTGTCCTGCTTAGTTGCCCCATATGGTGGCAGGACGCCTGCTCATTCTTCCGGACCTCCACATGGGTTTTGTGTTGTTTTTCTTCTTTGTTTTTGTTTTATTTTGTGCAGTTCTGTTTTTCGGTGTTATTCTGAAATTCGTTTTGGGGTAAGTGTATGTATGTGTTTTTTAGAATTTATTTTCTTCTTTGTTGTTGTTAGCATTACTAGTTGTTTTATATTTGTTTTGCTTTGTTTTTGATTGATGAATATAATTGAACTCAAAAGCCTTTCCTTTCCTTTCCTCTTCTTATTTTTTTTTGTATTTGTATTATTATTATTATAAGTATTATGATCATTATTAGTATTATTATTATTTTTTTTTTCCTTTATTTTGCAGTTCTGATGTTTTTTTTTTAATTAAATAATAATTGCTTGTGTCCTTATCTGCTAGGGGGTGCATATATATTTATTTTTCCTTCCTGTTGTTTTTTATTTTTAAAACAAATCGATAAGAAGAATATGGATGAAGACATTGGTCTGCAACAAGCTATTTATTCTTCTTTAAAAAACCAGAGAGCACATAACTCACGGTTTCAGGCGCGCACACCTCCATTGAGTCGCTCGTTTCCAACAACGCGACCTCGTAACGGTTTGCGGAATGCTCTGTTACGTGAGGGTATAATGCCTGCAATTCCACGATCCGCTCAAGTGAAGTCTGCAATCCCTATGGCTGTTTCGCAGTATCGTCATCCACTACCTCGGCCAGAATGGATAGGTTCTTTGGATGAAACTCCAGTTCCAGACGCTGTACCTGTGCATATTCAGCAACCAAGTGATCGTATTCCAGGATGGACCCAAATGTGTACAGGGGGACGTATTCAACGACAAAATACTTTGGGATCGCAATTGGTATTTATAGGGAGTGAAGTTCATAGCGAACAAACTGCAAAGATTCATTGCATTGATTTATTATTACTTCGAGCAGTAGCTCCATTGCCGAATGATCAAAGTATGTGTTGTTTTTCTGCTCAAGCACAAAGCTTGGTTTCCCCGGGACATTATGCTATGTTTGGTATGGGAGTTACACCTAATGCTGGAGAAGAAATGTCCGGTTTTCCCTTGGTTTTAATCCACTTTGATGCATCCGGGGCTTCTTTTATATCAGTTGAACGATGGCGTATAACAGACCAAGAAACCTTTGAACGTTTAGTGGTTTTGGAACCAATGAGACCGCTTCGCCTAATCCGAGATCGTGTGACACTTTCATTAGTTATTACCTCACAATGCATGAGCCTCTCTATTAATGGTGAGCTTCTTTTTCCAATGATTGGGGCACCAGGTGTTCGTTTGGGCGAAGCACTTCCAATTCTTCTTTCAACAGGTGGGAAAATATTAATACGGGATTTGAGTGTTACAGAAGGAGATAAACCACCTGTAAGTCGTTTATATGGAAGAGGTTCTACTTTGGCATTATCACCAAAAAAGAATGATCCCGGAAGAAGAGGGCATGGTATTATGGAAGAAGATCGTAATTCGCCGGGATCACGAACATCTCCAACAGAAAATCGTTTTATTTCCACAAAAGAAGGATCCACCGGAACCAGAAATAAGGCTTCAAAAGAGCGACGAACTCGTCCAGAAGAAGGAGGTCTTCCACCACATATTAATGCTGAATTTGCAAATCGAATTGAATCTGAAATTATTGAACGTTCTCCTAATGTACATTGGGAAGATATTGCGGGAATTCCTGAAGCAAAACGGATATTAAAAGAAGCCGCAATTCTTCCACTTTTAGTACCAGAATTATTTACAGGAGTTGTACAACCATGGAAAGGTGTACTTTTGTTTGGCCCTCCTGGAACAGGGAAAACAATGCTTGCTCGAGCTGTAGCTACAAGTGCAAAAACAACCTTTTTTAATATAAGTGCCTCTTCTCTTACCAGCCGATATTTTGGAGACAGTGAAAAAATGGTTCGAACTCTATTTCAACTTGCTCGTCATTACGCACCTTCGACTGTATTTTTTGATGAGATAGATGCCCTTATGTCATCACGTGGTGGAAATGAACATGAGGCTAGCCGACGTGTAAAAAGCGAGATGCTTCAACAAATTGACGGATTAACAACAGAAAGTGACAAACGTGTGATGGTCCTTGCAACTACAAATCGCCCATGGGATTTGGATGAGGCTATGCGTCGTCGACTAGAAAAACGAATTTATATTCCTTTGCCTAATGAAGAAGGTCGCTTGGAGCTTTTAAAAAAACAAACCGCTTCCATGTCGTTGGATTCTACTGTTGATTTGAATACTATTGCTGGTGATCAAACAGCAGGATTCAGTGGAGCCGATTTGAATCTATTGGTTCGCGACGCAGCTATGATGCCGATGCGTAAACTTATTGCAGATAGATCGCCTGCAGAAATAGCAAGTATGAAAGAAAATGGGAAAATGATATTGGGCGCTGTTACTATGAAAGACTTTGGTGAGGCAATAAAAAAAATTCAGCCTTCCGTTTCTCAGCACTCTATCAAAGAATATGAGAAATGGGCCGAGGAGCTTGGGTCTGTATGAAATCGTATTTGACATTACCACTTAATATATATATATTCTGAAATGTATGCATATGTCCGCTCTGTGAGGGGAGAGTTGCCTTGAGATAGAACAGCAACAACAAAAAAAGGCAAGAGGAATCAAAACATAAACAAAAATAAACTGAAAAAAAAAGAGAATATGAGGAAATTTTCCCATATTTTCTGCTTCATATCCAAATTTATCCAAAACAATATTTGGTTAAGTTTCTTTTTTTCCTTTTATTCTTCCTTGTTGCTTTTGTTTTGACTACGTGTCTCTTTCTCTCTTTCTCTCTCTGTGTGTGTGTTTGTTAGTTTGTCAATTTTTTTTCTTTTTTTTTGTCAGTTTGACTCTTTTTCTTTTCCGTTTTACAAGTTTTGCTTACAAACGTTGTTACTTGGTCATATCTTTCTCTTTCCCCTCCTTACTGAACGACAAAGGAAGGCAACAATATTGCTAGGATTTTTTCTTGCTTTTTTTTTTTCTGTGTGTTTGCTCTCACCTTTGTTTCCTGTATTTCGATACTTTAGTTCTTAGGAGATTCTTCTGACCAAACTCATACTGATACACAATAACAATATCTGTTTTCTTTTCTTTTTTTGTAAAAATATATCAAGGAGGCAAATGAGAGGGGGAAAAAAAGCAAGAAACAAAAAAAAGATCAAAGAAATAAAAAGGTAATGCAAACTACATCTAAAAAGATCTTTTTATGTGATTAGTTGATTTGCCGTATGTTGTTCTAGACAGCAGGCTAGAGGCTCATGAAATGTTTTGAATTACTTTTTGATATAAGCTTCTTGTTTCTGGATCTCTTCGTTTTGTATATTCCCATCCCTATTAATGTATTAATATTATTATTTTAAAATCTTTTCTTCCCCTTTTCTCTCTATTTTTGTGAAGGAGATTAAATAGATTAGAACACATATAATTTATTATTATTATTTCAGTCTCTCTGTAACAAAGTTTCCTCCAGTCATGACTGGAGTTTTATTGGGCGTCTTTGATGGATATATGCCCATAGAAAGAAATATTCTTACGTCCGAGACAAAAATAGGCGGCACACCCACTTATTTCCCGACTCTCTCTGATGAACAAACAAAAATTATACGTGACTGGACAACTTGTGCGGTTTGTGGTCATCCCATGTTTCTTCTTCTTCAAGCCTTTAGTCCTTTTCCTTCGGTATCGGCTTTGCATCACCGCATGGTGTATGTTTTTTGTTGTAATTCCGCTGAATGTGTGCGTCAGCCATCATGTAGTTGGTGTGCCTTTACTCTTCAAGTAGACACCGCGGATGAGAAGGCTTTGCAGGATGACGATGATAATAATGAAAATGAGGAAGATGTTTTGCAATATCATCCATTGTTGGCGAATGAATTGCCACCAAATACTTTTCCTCCATGCTTTGTTGATATTGTTCCAGAACCAAAGAAGGAAATTGTTGTACCAACAAGTCTAGAGGCTGAAATGATTCAGGCTGCTGAAGCAAATGCTAAAAATTCTGGCATTACAGAAAATGATGTGAAGGAGCTGGAAGAGACAGTTGATTTGAAGGATAAACCTTCAGACTATGAGTTTGAGAAGTTTCGAAAGAGAATGGCAAGAGAACCTGCACAAGTTCTTCGCTATTATGTTCGTGAAGCAACAGGGAAAGAAGGAATTTCTGCATTTGAGCCATCTGCGCGCCCACTCTTCATGAATTCTCAGAACGTAAAAGATAGTGTTCGAATACCACCTTGTAGCAGTTGTGGAGCTGCTCTTATTCATGAATTGCAACTTATGCCAACATGCGTGTATTATTTGCGTGCTTGGGAATACACAGGGCCTGGTAAATCAAAGGCTGATGAGGGTGTTGATTGGGGCTCGGTGACAGTTTTTGTTTGCTCAAATGACTGCTCGAAGAATTCTCAAGGTGTCGTACTGCAAAAGGCATTTGTGCTCGTTGAAAAGGCCCCAGAGTTGGAAGACGAAGTTAGGGAAGCGAATGGAAGACAGAATCTTCGTTTATTTATGGGTTCTTCCTGATATTATGATTCTGGGTGTATTTGTGAGTTTTTTTCTCTAACTTTCTCTGTGTGTACTTTTATTATTATTTCTTTTTGTTATTCTTCTCGCTTAAAATAATAATAATAAATTAATTAATACCCCGAAGAAGAAAGAAAAGAAGCCTTTGGATGCCCTGAAGTAATATTCTCCAGAGAAGGATATAACTATGTATTGCTTACTTTAATTCAATTTTTTTTTTGTAAATAGAAATTCTTACTCCTTGAAATTCTTTCGCTCCATTTCTCTCTCTCCCCATATCTTATCTTTCTTTTTTTCTCTACTACTTTACATTTTCGTGTAGGCGTGTGTGGGTGAGAAAGGCATAGACTCCCTCTTTAGGACAGTGAAGGGAAGAGGCTTGGGATTTATTTTTCTTTTTCTTGTTTTCTTCGGTTTACAGTATCGATATATATATAGTGCTTGTGTGTTTGTTCTTGACTTCTCTACTAGAGGCTCTTCAGGTATTTTGTTAGCCCCAAAAATGACTCGAGATCGAAGAACATCACCTCCGCGGCGACCCACACTTGCTGATGTTGTTGCAGGAAGACAAGTTTTAAATGGATCAGTAACATTAAATGGTTCCTCTTCTTACAATCGTTCTTCGTCTTTACCCGTGGCGACTTCTGCGGCCGTGTGTGGTCATGTAAGTAGTACTGGGATGCGTTCTCAAAGTGATACTACTACTAATAATAATGTTAACAACATGGAAGGTACGCGGGTGCATTATGATCCTGGTTCTGGAGGAGAGGGTGAGGACGTTCTTGTGGGCTCATGGAAACTTGACAGGATGCAGAGAGAACTTCAAAAAATATTTACCAGAGAAGATGGTTTCCAGCGAGATAATGTAATACAACTATTAAGGAAAATAGGTATAGATTCTGCACCGGATGATGCAACGTTGAAGGCGTTTTTAAAAGTGAATCAAAGTTCAGATATTTCGTTTTTATATGAAAGCTGGGTTTCTCTCGTAGAATACTTACTTCAGAAACAAGAGAATAATACAGATTCTTCTTGTATTACACAAACAAGCAGGATTCATTCGGCAAAGCAAGAAGATATTGAAATGAAGGAAGAAGAAGAAATATTTGACACCAATGCTTTGCCATCGCATGCGACGCACGGACAAACATCACCTGAATATAACACGGCCGGGAAAAAACATATGAGAACTTCTTCATGTAATTTAAATACAAATGGGGAAGGTCTAAAAAGTGACTTGGAGGAAAAATGGATTACTGGAGATGAGTCCACAGATATCGCCTTGGTAAGGTTATTTATTCACTGTGGTGCATTAGAGCGAAGAGGTAGGGGAATGGAATTATTTCTTAGAGACTTTAGACGCATGGCAGACCTTCGACAAAATGTGTTGCCTCCAAGACGAATTGTATGGGATGCAGCTTCCACATTAGAGTTGTGGTGTTCGCAGGATTTATCATCATCCTCCACGAAATATAACACAGGAGGAGATTTATGCATAACCCTTCCACAATTTTTTGCTCTCTTGAAAGAGGAAGTGAAAACATTTACAGATGGTGTTTTTGTTGGTAATAATAATAATAATAATAGTACCATGACAAATTCTTCTCTTCCCACACTTTGTATGGTTCTCGCTTCCCTGGCACCATTACCACTGGAACAACTGTGTGGTAGTGAAATCATTGAGTATCTTCGCAATCCCTCCACCGTTCAACATGCATTGAGACGGTTGGGAGTTCCATGTACTACGAGTTCTGCGAGGACGTCTATATCTCTAAGTTCTGATGCATTGTGTAACCGAGGTGAGGAAAAGACTATGATTTCTCCATCACTACCGCCTAGAAGAAAAAGAAGATCAAATAATATATTACAACGCCCACAACTGCGTTGTGTGCCGTTCTCTACGCCGAGTACACCGATGGTGCGTCATAGTTCACACGGCGTAGCCACAGACCGTGGTGGGAGTGTAAATGTAACTGGAGATAATAATAATAATAATGTTGCAATGTCTGGTGAACAGAAATCCTCTTCCATTTCGTACTCGGTAGGTACATACTCCTCTGCAAGTAGGCGGCATGATCATCGTGGAAGGAGTGAAACTCCAAGATACATGGAGGAAAGACCAATGGATGAAATTTCCGCCTCTATTGTTGCAAGATCAAAAGCCCGTAGATTAATAGATGAGCTCCGGAGAAACGCTATCCCTATCAATCGCTATGAATGTTTCGCACGCATTGAGTATGTTCAAAAGGCCATGTTTGCTGAGGCTAATCTCGGAGAGGATAGTGATGGTGATAGTGAAGGAAGCATGAATAGTAATAATAATAATAATAAATCCGGAGCACGACACCAACACCATCACAGTAGAAGATATCGTTTTAAAGTTCATCCACCGGATGTTTCAGGCCCGCTGCTTCCTGGAATGTACATGATGTCAGGAACGAACCAACCCTTGCAGCGTAAGGCACGACAGGAAACATTTGAACGTCTTTATAGATTACGATTTGGACGAATTCAGGGATTTGGTAATAAATTAACGCAGCGATGTGCATTTAGTTCACCATCAAATCAATGTATGCAGAGGAACACCCCACATGGTGGTGTGAAGCAGGCGAGCGGTAATTCTCATCGCCCTGCATTATCATTATCAACAGTGGAGTTGTATGACGCCAAGGCAACGAGAACATTTCATGAAGAAAATACGACAAAGAAGAAAGAGAAGGAGAAAGAGGAAAAAGAGAAAGATGCACCGATTTCATTATTTCAACGGTGCATGAAGAGAAAAACACCACCACCATCATCATTATTATCAAAGGCAGCAACAACGACATGGCGAAACTCGCGAAAGACGCCAATGTTGGCGGATTTATTTATGACGCGATTTATTCCATATTCAACGGGGTCCCACAGGAAGAGAGACATAATAACAGAAGAAGAGGAAGAAGAAGAGGAAGAAGAGGAAGAAGAGGAAGAGGAAGAGGAAGAAGAAGAGGAAGAAGAAGAGGAAGAGGAAGAGGAAGAGGAAGAAGAAGAGGAAGGGGAGTTGATGAGGATGATGATGGATGTAGACAAGGAGGAGAAAAAGGAGAGGAGAGGAGATACTTCGGAGACCTCACGCCATCATGCAGGGGCATATAGACGTAAGAGCACGACTGGTTTCTTTCCAGGTAAAGCATTACCGTCTTGAAGCACCAGCCGGTCAAGTTGATATTTCTTCTTTGGTGTTGTATATATATATATATATATATATATATATATATATCTGTGTATCTCTACTGTTTTGTAATTTTATTTTCTTTTCTTCCCTATATATTTGTTGAAGTAGAACAAAACAAAAAGCAAAAGAAAAAAAAAAGAGTTTAAAAATCATACATGTGTATGTACAAGTATCTACGTGTATGTATTTACACACGTCTATACATATGGTTATTCATTTTTTTCCATTTTTTTTCCCCCATTTTCTTTCGTTTCTCTTTTTTCTTCTCTTATCGTTTTTCGTCTCTCTTTTTTCTTTTTTCCTTTCTCTTTTTTATGTTGTGACTGTGCTCATGTTGCCCATCTTCCGTGTTTTTAGACTAGAGTGATATTGTGTTGAGCGATGAGTGCGGGGTGCGTGCCATCAAAAGTTACCAGGGGAGGCGCAGAGCAAACTTAAGAAGGAACGAAACGAAAAATAAATAAATAAAAAATAAAAGAAATTATGATGAAAATGAAATACACATAAATATTTTTATTCTCTTCACTTTCATTGTTGATTCTCACTCTCACTCTCACTCCTTTTTTCTTTCCTTTGTTCTTCTTCCTTGCATGCACTCCCCTTCTCTGTGGGTGTGTTTAGTCCCATGATAGCACAAGAAAAAAAAAATATATATATTTCATAAAATAAATAAATAAGTATAATAAAAAGAGAAAAAAATAAAAAATTCTGCATGTCGTCATGCACACGCCTAGGGCCCAGCAAACTTGTCCCTGGGGCGAAGGGTGTTTTTCTCCAGCGGCCGCTGAAGAAGTTCACACCGGTTGAAATTACTTTAAAAAGTGATGCCGCCGCCCCGCCGTTTGTTTTGAATCTTCTTCACGCCCCGCGGCGGTCGATTTCACTGCGGCGTTTCTTGGCGCTGCGGCATCAGTTCTCAAGTAGTAATTACTTTAATGTAGCCACGGCCGCCGGGTGGTACTTGATTGCACCGAGTAACTATGCACCGTTAGCAGATAAAGCAGGGCTGCAGGCATGGCGAGAGAGACATCATTATTACTACGAGAAGAAGGCAGAAGGGCGAAGAAGAATAAGAAGAGGGAATAATAATAATAATAATAATAGTAATAGTAATAGTAATAGTGAAATGTTATCATCCCAAGACCGAACAGGAGTACGCCGAACGTATTATAATGGTCCAGTTACTTCTTCTTCTGCAGTAGAGCCGGAAAGAATCATACACAATGATGATGATTACGATGATTACTGCACTGAGGTTCCACCTGCATCTACAACTATGAAAATTAATCCAACGGCGTGTGGTGTGCCACGGATCACAATCCCCGAGGAACATTTATTTGAGATAAATGATGGAGTTCTGTGGGAAACCCCCCCGCCCGACGATCTTGGAAATCCGGTATACTGGAAATACCACAGAAAACGCATGGAGTTATATGAGGA
Source organism: Trypanosoma lewisi (assembly GCA_036321185.1). Taxonomy (NCBI): domain Eukaryota; phylum Euglenozoa; class Kinetoplastea; order Trypanosomatida; family Trypanosomatidae; genus Trypanosoma; species Trypanosoma lewisi. Next base: position 41,345 of record JAWVMQ010000117.1, on the reverse strand, counting down.
TACATGTGTTCCGTCTGAGCAGGAGGAGGTCCTCCAGGCGCAGCTTCACAGAGAGGCGGGTGGGCTCGTGGAGCAGGAGATGTACCTGCAGGGGCAACACATCCTTCACGCCTTAACCCGCAAGGCAAATGTGAGATTGAGTGTGGATGACAGCACACAGCTGGTAACACTCATGCCTATTATAGACATGCACGAGGGGGAGGAGTTGTTTCTGCATTACGGCCGCGAGTGGTGGTCGCAGCGACTGCTTGCCTCGCTCTTTATATCTGTTGCGGATAATGAAATGCAAGGGATTCGTTGGATTGAATCTCTCTTTTCAAAACCGACAGATGTGGCGAGACCGTTTCCTTTGCTTTGCTCGGCTGTAAGGCGAAGGAAGGTACATGTGAGAAATAATAATAATAATGATAGAAACACAAAGGCAAATGACGATGTGGAAGAGCGAAGAGACGCAAACAAAAAACAGAAATTGGTACTGTACAATATGGCCTCACACCGCAAAGCCACAGATGCGGAAGTGCTTGTGTTTTCTATACGGAGAAGTTGTGTTGATCGTGTGTTTTTTTCGCAGCTGGTGGACGCGGGTGGGGCGGCTGTGTTTGACGTCTCGCGCTGTGATGAGGAGGTGCCAATTCACTGCCTGCGCCGTGCGCTGCTGCAGTCATTACACGCGGAGGGAACTTCTTCAGGGGCGGCGTTAAGTATACATGCAAAGGAGGAGGTGGATGATAATGAGGAGGACGGTTCTCTCTCCCTATGAAGAAAAAAAAAAGAAACAAAAAAAAAATGCTTATTTTTTGTTTTTCTTTTATTTTTATTATTATTTCCCACAGCAGTCAATATACTCAGAAATGTGGATTTATTTATGTGTCTGAAGAATAACGTGTGAGTTTTTTTCTTCTTTTCCTTTCTTTTCTTGATGCTCTGTTTTTCCCCTTTCTCTCTCTCTCTCTCTCTCTATGTTTGCATGCATGCATGTATGGATGGATGAGGAGGAGTAGGAGGAAGTTGTGGTTTTGCTCTGCATACTTAGGAAGGGAGTTGAGCTATATCCAGAATTCAATAAATAAATAAAAAGCAAAGCAAAATAAAAAAAAAAGCGAAGAAGAGGTTAGGAATAGTCATCAAAACAAGAAGCAAAAGGGAAATAGTTTGAGAAAGATCTGACCTGGAATTTGTCTGCATATATACATACACACATACACACGCACACACGGCGGAAGTACCATCAACAAGAGGGAGAAAAAAATTAGAAAAGCAAAGAAACAAACCGAAGAGAAAAGAGAAGAGAAAAGGCGGCCTTTATCACACCCAACAAACACAAACATACATTGAGTAAAAGCAGATGCAGGTGAAACACTACAAGACGCTGATGGCCTCCCAGCCGGGGTTTGCCCGCATCCACGCCATATGTTGGTCCCCAAACAACAAAAGACTGGCGGTTGCCGACAACAATCGTTTCGTGAGTTTATTCGACGAGTTTGGCGAGCGCCGCGACAAGTTCCCGACAAAGGCGGCCGACAACTCAAACGGAAAAGTTTATGTAATTCGCGGAATGGTCTTTTCCCCCGACAGCACAAAGATTGCGATTGCGCAGTCGGACGGGATGGTGGCTGTCTACCGCATTGGCCTGGAGTGGGGGGAGAAGAAGGCGATTTGCAGTAAATTCCCGCAGAGCAGCCCGGTCACGTGTGTGTGCTGGCCGACGTATAGTTCTCAAGGCGTGGAGCTTGTTGTGTTTGGCACGCTGGAAGGGAAAGTGAAGGTGGGAATATTAAAGGCAAATAAATCGCAGCCGCTTTACTCCTATGAACATGCCGTGGTGTCCATTACGCAATCTCCCGATGGGCACAAGGTACTCTGTGGTCACCTGGACGGGTCTGTGTTCCAGTATACATTTGATTCGGAGGAGACAAATGAAGTTTCTGGTTCCAAGAAACTCTTTACGCATTCATCTAGTCCGTACATTTTATTATGGGGAGAAAACATTTGTGCGGCGGGGCAGAATGGGTGCGTGACATTTTATGATCGTGCTGGACAGAAAATACAAAATATTGATTACAGAATAGAGGAAGAAGGGGACTTTACATCTGGTTGCCTAAACCCAAGTGGACAGACAATTGCATTGACATGCAAAGAAAAAATCAGAATTTTTGATTATAATTTACGCTCTAGAAAATGGGAAGAGAGCACTGTGATAAAACTCATAAACTCCTACAGTTTTTCCTCTATTTCTTGGAAGTATGATGGAAGTCGGTTGATAACGGGTTCCTTGACGGGCTCCTTGGATATGTTTGATACATGTCTGAAGCGGTATCGACTTGGGTGTTCCTTTGAGTTTACATACGTCAGTCATAATCAAGTCATTGTGAAGCGCCTTGCAACGGGGACACGGATTATTCTTCGGTCGAACTTGGGGTATGAAATACAGCGGGTGAATGTGTACCACGACAGGTACTTAGTTGCATATACATCGACTACGCTTTTGATTGGAGATTTATTGTCATGTAAGTTATCGGAGGTTCCTTGGAAATTATCAGGGAAGGAGAAGTTTATCTTTGACAATCCTCAAGTGTGCATGGTGTTTACTGTGGGTGAGCTATGCTTAATAGAATATGGGAAAAATGAATTGCTGGGTACATGCCGTACTGAGGAACGTAATCCACACCGTATTTCTATACGTATTTATGAGTCTGTAATCCACGCCGACGATAAAGTTGGTAGCAGCAGCAGTAATATTAATAATAAGATTAATAATAATAATAATAGTGTATCTACAAATGCAGTGAGTCGAAAGTACATTGCATACCTTATAGATAAACAGACGATACAAATTGATGATCTTATCAGTGGAATTACAATTGTATACATAAGTCACCCCTACCGCATTGATTGGATTGAGCTTAATTACTATGCAAACAAATTATTATTCCGAGACAAGCAACACCAGTTATTTCTCTACAACATCGAGGATCAGAGTAAGATCACGCTGCTGAATTACTGTACATATGTTCAATGGGTTCCATTCAGTGATGTCATTGTGGCGCAGAATCGTGTGGAGTTATGTGTGTGGTATAACGTTGACTGCCCTGACAAAGTTGCGATTGTCCCAATAAAAGGAGAAGTGGAAGGAATTGAACGAAATAATGGAAAAACAGAAGTCATTGTCGATGAGGGAATAAACACCGTCGGCTACGGCCTGGACGAGGCACTCATTGAGTTCGGTATGACAATAAAGAATCAAGATTACAATAAAGCGTGTGATTTATTGGATCAAATTTCGCTAACACCGGAGACGGAAATCATGTGGGAGAACTTGGCGCTCCTGGCGTTGAAGGAGATGAAGTTGTACATCGCCCAGCGGTGCTACGCGGCTTTGGGGAATGTTGTGAAGGTCAACGCATTGAATTACATAAATGAGCTCATACGGAAATTGGCAAAGCAGGACAATGTAGACAAAGACCCCGACGATGAGAAAAATGATAATGATGAGGATGACGAGGATGATGTAGAGAATAAAAAAGCTAAAAAGAAGAGGGAAACAGAGGAATATTATAGTCGCTACTATAATCACTACATCATCAAGGCGGAGTTGTACAAACTAAACCAGGAGTACAAGAAGGCAGAACAGTTGTACCTCGAGAATGGGAAAATAGATGAGATTATAAACATGTGGGAGGAAATGAATCACTATGATGAAAGCATAAAGTTCCTGGAGACATATAATGAACCCAATTTGGTAGCCAAACGCACGGAGTATTACAACTGGCTTCTGGAGACAAAACAGTACGAAAAGGCGGGAGAAGTCAAGGAAAAGGAAGGGAAGTACATCGACGCAATCAATTTGTACTTAAAGGGCGGGACACCTGTTCGCGCCGCCCAAATTATCTCGCAGAACGACAATGTGAAACCTGAATCACAACTGCTGGAGGCCATCGCGGCTTCTCTGTCGAAGGCGCAGGTATTTGAAAAGGCGGGTTTGTTCTTTGAGAAACTCAAGATGAATGAGAGGGCGATTCAGGCATACAAAAAAGGCCATGTATACAACCGCGCCATTGAGTTTGTGAAGAAGCATGACAGCGGTAACCACGGGCAGATACAAGTACTGGAGGAAGAATGGGGGGATTATCTCGTGGAGCAGAAGCACGTGGATCTGGCAATTAATCATTACATCGAGGCGAAGAAGTATAACAAGGCAGTCAAGGCAGCGATTGATTCCCGCCAGTGGAATAAAGCGATACATATTTTAGAAAACAACATCAGTAGTATTGAGACAGCTGACAACAACGAGAATAATACTAATGCTGGTGCTAATAATAATGAGAATAAAAAATTCTATAAAATCATTGCCCGTCACTATGAGGAATTGCATCAGTACGGAGAGGCGGAGAAGTTTTATATTAAGGCGGGCTTTATAAATGAGGCGGTTGAGATGTATAGTAGAGTGGGAATGTCAGATCAGATGTATCGCGTTGCCCAACGTCATCTCTCTCAGCAGCAGCTTATTGCTCTGTTTATAGACCAAGCCAAGCAGTTTGAAATGAAGGGAGACTATGCAGGGGCGGAGCGGATTTACTTGAAGGTGAATGAACCAGACCAGGCCATTCTCATGTATAAAAAGACACGAGACTACACAAATATGATACGTTTGGTACAAACATATCGCCCGGATTTCTTATTAAAAACACACTTGTCATTGGCGGGGCAGTTTGAAAAGGAGAATAATTTCAAAATGGCCGAGACGCATTACATCGCAGGGAAGGACTGGGGAAGGGCGGCAAACATGTATAGAGATCGTGAGATGTGGGAGGATGCCGTGCGTGTTGCCAAGGTCCACGGCGGTGTGAATGCCGCAAAGCAGGTTGTCCTTTCCCGCGCTATGGTCATAGCGGCAGAAGAGGGCGTGAGATTACTAATAAAGTTCTCTCTTGTAGACGCAGGCATTGATGCAGCATTGGAAGCGCAAAAGTTTGATTTGGCTCTGCAGTGGTCGCAGCTTGCCCAGCCTGCAAAGCTACCCTATGTATACTTGAAGTACGCGATGTACTATGAGGATCAAGGGGATTTCCGCATGGCTGAAGATGCGTTTTTGAAATCCGGCAAACCGAGGGAGGCGATTGATATGTACTTACACCAGCATGAGTTTGAAAACGCCATGCGTGTTGCAGAGAACCACGACCAGACGGCAATTGCATCTATTCTCCAAGCACATGGAAGAATGTGCTTTCAGCAGGGCCAGTATCACGAGGCGGAGTCGTTGTTCCTCAGGGCAAATGCACCAGAGATGTTGTTGAGAATGTACATGGATAGTCGCATGTATACAGAGGCGCAGAAGCTGGCGAGGGAACACTGCCCAGAGATGCTTGGAGAAATCGCAAAGCGCATTGCCCTGCACTCGAATGATCCAAAAGAGGCAGGCACAATATTGGAGGAGAACGGGGAATATAAAATGGCGATAGAAACGTACTTGGGGGCAACGGCAGAGCAGGTGCGGGATCCAAACATCCTCGCAAACTTGTGGGTGCGGGCTGTGAAGGTGGCGCAGAAACACGACCGAAACATGTTGAAAAATGTTTTGCGAATCGCCACGGAGAAGTTAAAAGACGCCAAACGTTTCATCGAGGCGGGGAAATGTCTGGAGGACTGCGAGGACTATAAAAACGCAATCAACATGTATGTTCAGGGGAAGAAGTTTGACCTCGCGGAGTACCTGGCAAAGCGCATCAGCCCCGAGCTGGAGGACTACGTGAAGCGGGCGATTGTGCAGGACAGCGTGGAGAACGGAGGAATAAAGGACAACAAAATTGTGGAGGAGATCGATCCGGAATTTGCCATGAAGACATACATAACAAACAGCGACTGGGACAATGCGGTGAGAATTGCAAAGACATTGACGATTGAAAAACTGAAATATGTTGCAGGGCTGAAAATGAAACATTTATTTCACAAAGGAGATATCAAGGATGTGCTGCGGGTCATTGAGGAGTTGCCTGTAGACACAAGTGATTTCCGATTCTACGATGTGTGGCTGGAAGTAGCAGAGAAAATTATCGCATCGTTATTACCTCTGAAAGGAGAAGGAGGAGACGACAACGACAACAATAACGCTGGCATTGTACAGTCACAGCTCTATAAACAGCTGCAGCTTTTTCGTAAACACTTTCTTCATGTCTACGAGAGTATGTCGACATCCGGCCAGAAGCAAGAAGACATTGAGAAGGCAAACGCATTATTACACATAATACATATTTATTGTATGGTGCCTCACATGAGAGAACTTTCCTTGAATGATTATGCATTGAAATTATTATTAGGTCTTCCTCGATGGATTCCTTACATACAACCAGAGAAGGCATTTTACGATGCTGGTGTAAATGCAAAGAAGGAGGGATCCGAGTCGATTGCTTTTATTTACTTAAATCACTTCTTAGATATCACTGAGAAAATAGGCGAAGGGTCGTTGGATAGCTCAAATATTGATCATGGTAATTTTGAAGCAACGGATTTCCCAAGGAAATATCCCCTACCAAAATCCTCATGTATACCGAGCGCGGAAGAGGAGGAGGTAAATAAATGGGTCTTGACTGTTTCTATTGAAAATAACTTTGATCCGCATTTGCCCATGATCAAAGACCCACAAAGTCAAGTAGACATGTTTGAGGGTTCTTTGAAGTCTCCTTCAGGCGAAGTTTTTCCCGAGTGCGCAGTCACGGGTTACCCGATTGTTGGCGGAGGCGTTACGCGCTGCAGGAATTGCCAGCGGCCGGCAAACCCGGAGGACTGGAATCGGTACATTCTGCTGGCGAAGAGCTGCCCGTGGTGCGGGACTGACGAGACACCAAACTTCACAATGTAAGTAAGCAAGTAACTCCAAAAAAAAAAAAATAATAATAAAACAAACGAACAAAGGAGAAAAGGAAATTAGGGATACATGTGAGAGGGGAAAAGCAAGAGGAAGAGAGATAGGGGGAGTAGAGAGAGAGAAGGAATGGGGTAGAGCAAATTACATGGAACGAAAAATAAAATAAAAAGGGAAGAGGAAGAGAAGGCAGACGACGTGGAAGAAAACAAATAAGTGCAGAGGAAAAGAGCGCAATAGGCTCTTTCTGTGAATGTATATATATATATATATATATATATATATTTGATAGAGAAAAGTAAACGAGGTTGAGAATGAGGAAGAAATGCTCCTGAGAAGGACAATGAAGTTTCTCCCCCTCTACGTGTTTCTGTATGTTCTCTGGATGATTTGATATGCTTCCTGCTTTCCTTTTTTTTTTGTTTTTTTTTTCCTTTCTCTTTCACCATAACTACATACATCCATAGGCAGAGAGAGCGAGAGAGAGAGACTTTGTACATTGAGATTGATAAAATAGTAAAATGGTGCGTTATGCAAAGCGGCCATGGTACACACCGATAGGCTTCATGAACTCTTCCCCGCAGTCCTACGCCTCGCTCATGCTCGTCATCGGCATGGCTGCCGTGTTTCCTTTTCGATACAAAATCTCAGAGTACTTTGAGCGGCAAAAGGATGGGCCTCATGTAGAGCTCCGGCGAAAGGCAGTGCTGTATTATAATGAAATGGAACGTATGCATCGACGCCAGGCATTACAGAATTTATCTAGTCTGCAAGAGGATGATAGTGGTCATCGTCTGTCTGCCACACTGCAGTCTGAGGCGCTACGTATGGGACATGTGGATCAGGAGTATAACTATTGGAATGCCCATCAGCGTGATGCTTTGCGGGCAGAGAAGCTGCTGACAGAAGTCAAAGAACTTCAGAAGCGAGTGGGTCAGGCACAGTAATAATAATAATAGTAATATTAGTAGTGTAGTAGTAGCCATGAGTAACGGCATATATATGCATACATGATGGGGGTGGGGGGATTGTTATTGTTAATATAGTGGAGGGTTAGAGAGGGAAGAAATAAAAATATCGTGGATATGTTTGTAGTAAACACCTAGTATGGTAGAAAGTATAAAAGTTTGGTTTGTAGATGTCTGGAGGCGAGGCTAAACCATGATGAAGGTTTGTTAGGCCCTTTAATTTTTTTTGTTTCTATTACTATTATTTCCTCTCTCTCTCTCTCGATTTTTTTGTTTTGCTGTGATGTCATGTCAAAGGATTTTGTCCCCCATCGCTGTCTGTATTCATATACATATGCATACATGTATGAATATGTGTGTCTCTTCCTGTTGAGAGACATTCTGTTTTCATATTCTCTCTCTATTATGTACACACTCACTTTTCGCTTTTCTTTCATTTTTACCCTTTCATTTTATGCTTGAGGAGTTGTTGGGGAGGGAGAGAGTGGGGGCGTGATCCGCGTCGTCCGCAGTAGATCCCCTCATCTTCTCTCTTTCTTCCTTCCGTCCTTCCTTTCTTTTTTTCTTCTGTGTGTGTAGTTACCACTCACGGCAAAAGCAACACCGCTTGGAGGAGGTGTGAGAAAGAAACTATGCAAAACGTGAGGCATGGTGGGTCCTCCTGCATACATGTGGGGAGCACGGAGAGAGAGAATACATCCATTCTAGCTGAGCGCCATGTCAACACCACCCATGCTGCAGGAGGTTTATCTTCGTCCTCCACCTCCCCATTATTATTATGGCAGCAGAAGCAGAAGCAAAAGCAAGCCTTTACATCGATGAATACGTCAACGTCTTCCATGTCTTCTTCCACCTCTTTTTTGGCCGCTACCGACTGTTCTGCTGTCGGGTTTCTTTTGTTGCGTCGTTCTTTAGATCTGCTGGTGCGGGTGCAAAAAACCCAGTCAGAGAGCATGTCATTACTCACCTCCCTTTGCAACGTCCTCTTCCCCACCCATGCAGGCGAATGCAATGCAGACCCCATGGGCCCTTCTCATTCTGCTGTTGTTGCCTTTGATGGTGTAGACCGCGAAGTGTTGCGGCTGCGTATTCTCGAGGTGAAGCACGCCAGCCTCAACCCGAAACTATCAGAATCCATTGAGAATGCCATGCAGCCGTTTCAGTCCTACCTTCCACGGGATGTTGACAGGGCCGCCGTGACTGTGGGTGCATGCAGAGAGAGCTGCGAGGAGCCTTCTGCACAGCTGTGGGAGTCGTACAGTCGTGTGGCGTCACTTCGGGAGCAGTTTGTTGGACTCGCCCTGTTGCAGGAGGAGGCGGTGCAGTCATTGGGCGCACAACTGTCGGAGTTGTTTCCAAGCACGAGCACCACCCTTACACGTTACTACCGCCCTGTTTTGATAGAAGTAGATAATGGGGATGAAGTAAATAAATCACGCGAGAAGCAGCAGCAGCAGCATCCGCACCGTGCAGTTCTGCGGTTTCTGCAGCAGCTGGAGGATGTGATGGCCAGCAAACAGCACCTTGTTCTCTGTCTTGCGACATCATTGAGAGAGCTGTATGAGTGTCATCATCCGGCTGCTGTTTCTCAAATGTCTGTTTCATCCTCGTTGGTTATTCCTTCGTTGCTGATGCATAGAGGAGTAGTAGAAAGTTTTCAACCATGTATGGGAGAGCAAGAGAAAGAGGAGCGGGAGATTGCAATGAACACACGCGTGTCTGTTTCACTTTCCCCGCTGAGTACTGTGCGACCATCAATCTCGCCTGCACGGGACGAGGCTCTGTTGCCGCCACCAACTGCAGAGCACTCCCCGTCGCCGCAGTTCCATCACTGTCAACCACCGCCTGCAGATGCAACGAGAGTAACAAGAGCACGAATAGGAACAACAATTCATCAGGATAATCCTCCTTCATATCTGCCTGCACAGACATCGTGTGAGAGAGACGTGTCGCCCGCGAGCGGAATTCAACGTTCACCGTCGCCGCTCTGTGGTGGCAGTGCAGAATATGTGAGTGCCTCGCCTCCGCCGCCGTTGGCCAGATGTCTGCAGAATCACAAAGAGGAGCGATGCAAGAGATCCCTACATGAAAAGGAGTCAAATGTCTGTGAACTTTCAGAGTCGACACCAGCGGTGCAACCGTCATTCTCTGCTGCCAGGGAAAGAGTCTGCGGCGATGTACCGCGGTATCATAAGCGGAGGCCAGATGATGAATCCATGGTGGATGCCGCCAATGAGAATTTGCGCCTATTAAGACTGCTGGAAGCAAAGGATAGCCTGATTCTTAATATGCAGGAAAGACTGTTTGGTGCTGTGCCTATGCTTATTGATCGTATAGCGAGTATTCACAGCAGCAGCAATACCGACAATAACAGTGGTAACAATCACAGCTTTGCTACTAACAATAGTCAGTGTTCGTGTCGAAGCCGTTTGTGCTCTACACATGAGGATTTAGCCGAAGAAGCACTACCACCACCACAACAGCAAGAACAGCAACAGGAACAGCAGCAGCAGCAACAACCAACATCTCTAACTGGTTCTTCATCTACTTGTGGCCAAGGAAGTGTTGGGGCCTCTTTAGAGGAGGCCCCACATGCGAGGAAGAGTGATGACTCAAGTACAAGTGAACTGCAAATGCTTCGGGATAAGTTGGCTGCATACGAAGAAGAGAACCACCGCCTACGCGCGGCCCTGAATGATATGAAGGAGGAGAAGCGAGAGTGGAAACAGGCGGTGAGAGAGCTCAAGGAAGATAACCAGACTTGGAGGGAAAGGGAGCGGGCGGCAAGAACACGATGTGAGCAGCTTGAGGATGATGTTTTCTGTTTAAAGAAACGACTCTTGACATCTGAGAGTGCCTTAATGCTGCGAAGTGCAACTTCTTCCCCCTCTGCGCTTGTGACACATAGTGCCACACCGCCGTTGTTACGTGCTGCATCCTCACGTCGTCGTCAGTGTGCGGATGACAGCAAAACGGAAGATAAAGGCAATGATGGTAGTAGTAATAGTGATGTTGAGGTTGAAGGTGGTATATCCTCAATGCCCACACGAATCTACAGTAGAACATTACCCCCATCTTCGCTTGATGATGCTACGGAACTACACACTTCTGCATCCCTACAGAAGAAGCGAAATCAGTTGCTTGCAAAAATTGGGAGACACGTAGAGGAGGATACGCAGCCACGGCCTCAGGCAAGGTCGTCCTCGTATATTCTCTTTGAAGACTCACCATTTGTGGTGGTGTCTCCATTGACAGAAGAACGTGCGCCACGTGATAGAACTGCTATTGGAGGGACTTCCAGAGTTATGCAAACAACAACACCACCATCTGCCACTGCTGCTATTTCTTCCTTCTCCTTGTCACCAACTGCAGTTCGTATTGATAGACGTTTATCACCGGAGTATCACTCACTACCGACGGGGCAAGTTGAGAACAACAACAACAACAACAAGAACAACATTGCTCCTGGTGGAGCTGAAGTTGTGAGTGATCAACTCACGACAGGAGACGTCAACCGCATTCTTGCGAGTGCTCGCTCCCTCCTGAAGTCTGTTCGTTCCAGTCAAAGTAATAATCACAGCGGCGAGGCATTATTACCAGCATCCACCGTCTCTACTGTTTCCTCCTCCGGCTCCATGTGGTCGGACTCCGCTTCTCCTGACCATAGTCACAACGAACCAGTCCAAAGTGGTGGTAATAGTAGCGGTGACATTGACCGTTACACTGTTGCGGCGACAGGAGAGATGGTTGCACTGCAGCGGCGCTCCATCTCACCGTGTTCCTCCGTGAGTTACTCTTCCGCGAAGAAGAGAGCGCAGAGGGTTTCTGCGGGAGGAAATGATACCAAGCGCACAAATGTCAAGCAATCAGTAGCACTATCTTCATCACCGCAGCAGAAGCAGCAGCAACAGCTGAGGAACAGGAAAGAGACATCGATACCGTCGCCGGGGTTGAAATATTCATCCAAAAAACCTCCGAAGACTGCGCGGGATTCACTCATGCGGGAGCTGCGGGATCAACTTCATTTACTGCAGACGCAACACGCCAGTGTTCTCAGCCAGGAGGAGCAGTTGCAGCTGAAGCGAATGCAGGTTATGGCAGCCATTGAGCGCCAGAGTAACGAAGGAGCCACAGATATAGACAGGAATTACAATGAACTTGCTAGTTTGCTTAAACGATTAGATGTGATCTATGAGAAGGTTCAAAGGAATGAGGCTCGACTTCGTGAACACGTGGAGATTGTGCGACAACAACTGAAGACGTTAGAAGATGACCTTTTTTAGCCTCTGGGAGAATTGGATAGACGTTAGATCAGGAGAAGCACATGCGCATAGAGAGAGGGAGAATATATATTCTCTGTATAGCCGTGGCGGTTTGTGGGCCATCACGTAGATATGTTGTCATTATTTTTTCTTTTTCTTTCTTGTTGACGTTATTTTTATTTTTATTTTTAGACTTTATTCTGCTGACTCTTCCATAATTCTCTCATAGAGGAGTGATATCCCCATGCATATATGGGTTATGTATGTGTGAGTTTTCTTTTTTTTTTTTTTCCTTTGTCCGTTTGTTTATACATTCCTGTTAATCAACGTCATTTTTTTGATAAACTGAAATGACAGCGCATTATACAATAGAACAGAAACATACACAGAAAGGTTTAATAAAGAAAAAAAAACAGCATAGATCGTCACCCATAGAAGAAATAGCCTCGAGAGGAGTCGTCTATATTACTTTCTTCCTCTCACCCTTTTCGTTTGCTCGTTTTATTATTATTATTGTTGGCTTAAGTTTACTTTTATTTTGTTTTTGTTTTGCTCTTGTTGAGGAGGAGTCGCGATGCCCCGCGAGATAGTGACTATTCAGGTTGGCCAGTGCGGCAACCAGCTCGGTCTCAAGTGGTGGGATGTCATGCTGCAGGAGCACAAGGCCAACCCGCAGTACCCGGACGCCCGCGATGCACTTTTTGCCTCGGAGCCCGCGGGCAGGGACGGGGCCGTTGCGTTGAAGGCGCGCTGCGTCGCAATTGACATGGAGGAGGCCGTGCTGCGCTCTATGCTGCGCGGGCCGTTGAAGAACTTATTCGACGCGACCTTCTTTGTGTCAGATGTGAGCGGGGCGGGAAACAACTGGGCGGTAGGCCACATGGAGTACGGCGATAAATACATTGACGACATTGCCGAGTCGGTTCGCGGGCAGGTTGAGCAGTGCGACAGCATACAGTCATTCTTTGTGATGCACTCGCTGAGCGGCGGCACCGGCTCCGGGCTTGGCACGCGAGTGCTGGGGATGCTGGAGGATGAGTTCCCGCATATTTTCCGCATCTGCCCTGTAGTCATGCCAGGGGCTGTTGATGATGTCGTTACGGCGCCGTACAACACCGCCTTTGCTCTTCGGGAACTCATCGAGCATGCGGATGTAGTTCTGCCGTTAGACAACGATGCACTCGCGCGTATGGCGGACAGTGCGCTTGGTCGTAAGTCTGTGAGTAATGCAGCGGGGGAAATGGTGCGTGGGAGCGTGCCGGATGTACACAGCTACAGTGTTGCACAACCAACCAAGACAACGTTGCCGTATGACTCTATGAATGCGCTTGTGGCACAACTTCTGAGTAATCTCACCTGCGCAATGCGGTTTCCAGGACCTCTCAACATGGACATAAATGAAATTACGACAAACCTTGTTCCCTACCCACGACTGTTGTTTTTGACTGCCGCCCTTTCCCCACTTAATGTTGCCCGGTACTCCGCGGCTGCTGGTCCGCGTTCTATTGATACATTACTCTCCTCCTGTTTGGAAAAGGACCATCAGTATGTAGATGTCTCAGGCGGTACTAAATCTGCACTTACGAAGGACGCTGGCACATGCTTGGCCACAGCTGTAGTTGCTCGAGGTCCTCAGATTACAGTGGGCGATCTGGCCCGTAATATTCCACGCATTCGCGAAAAGCAAAAACTTATTTACTGGAACGAGGATGGATTCAAAACGGCTCTCTGCGGCGTGAGCCCACTGGGACACCGGGATTCTGTGCTGATGTTGGCTAATCACTGCTCTATTGCTCAGAAAATACAGACAACCTATGAACGTTTCATGCAGTTGTATAAAGTGCGTTCTCACGTACACCACTACGAACAATTTCTTGAATTGACGTACTTTGACGCTTCAGCGGAGATTCTTTCGACGGCGGTGGATGATTACAACTTTTTGAACACTACTGAGCCTCCAATAGATTTACCGCGAAGCATGCGGGACTTGGTGTACTACTAAAGCGAAAGAGAGAGAGAGAGAGAGAGAGAGAGAGAGAGAGAGGTAGGCATCATATTTGCCGTGAACATTTGGAAGAAGATGTGGGAGAGTTGTTTTCCAAAGGGAAAATAATATGCGTGATGCCATTTTCACCATCTTTTTTTTTTTTTTAATTTTTTATTGTGTTTTTGGTCTGTATTTTATCCGTATCTATATATAAATGTCTACGCATTTTTCTTTCTTCTTGCCTCTCCCCTCTCTTATTCTCTCTCTGTGTAGTCTTTCTTGGAGAATAAGAGAAGGAATAAATTAAGCAAACAAACATGGCAAACCCCACGACGGAGATGATACTGCCCCGCCCCGCAACTGATGATAGTAGTGCCAGTGTGAAGCGAACTTACATTTTCGTCGACGGCCCTGTCGACCCCAACGTCTCCCTCATCCGCTACGACGTCCCCTTCGCCCCGTCGGACCCGAAGCGGTCGTACAAACTCCGTCAGCGCCTCGGCCTCCCGCCCGACCGCCGCACCGTCGACCCGAACGTCCGCATCGTCATCGACTCCTTCATCACCCCGCGGGCGTGGCGCGACGACGGCGGCGTCCTGTGGGTGCAGCACGGCAGCCCGTACGCCGCCTCCCGCACAGAGACCGTCGAGACGCACGAGAAACTGCGACGCCGCGTGGAGGAGATGGGCGCGAAGCGGACCGGCATCTGCCCGCTGCGCTCGCTGCTACTCGCCGAGTGCTTCCTGGAGGTGATCCGGCAGGTGACGGCGGAGTGCTGGGAGCGGGGGCTGCTGCTTATTAAGATTCACGCCGAGCGCACGGCGGCGCAGACGGCGCACAGGGAGCTGTTTGAATCACGTGTCGGCCACGCATTTAGGTTAGCGCTGAAGGGTGAAAAGGACACCAGTCGGGTGCAGGAGGAGATTGAGAGGTTGAGGAAGAGAACTGAGGAATTGGCGGAAGAAGAGAAGGTCCTGCGCCAGAAGTGCGATGAACTCTCTGCCAAAGGAGAAGAACAGATGTTGATACTAGAAAAGTTACACTCTGATGAAATAGCAGCGATCAAGAAGGAAGGGATACAGAAACGCAACCTGCTGGAGCATATGATAGCAATGCCTCCCCCTGTTTAGAAATGAGAAGGGGAAGAAGAATAAAGAAAAGGATTTATGGAGTTTATATGTGCATGTGTATGTATGCGTGTATGATGATGCTGGTTGTGATAATGATGGCGGTGGTGAGTGGCTCCAAGTTTAGCTTCTTATTTATACTTTTCTTTGTTTGATTTTTCCCTTTACCTCTTTTTTCTCTCAAGTAGACTCTAAGTGAATGGATGAGTGAGTGATTGAGTGAGAGGATGAAAAAGGAAGGAGGGTTGCTCTTATAATGTTTCATACACCATGCTTCTCTGCGTTGGTATTTCCAAAATGTACAGAAAAATCACAATTCTTTAGTACTCACTTTTTTTTTTGTATGTATATGTGTATGTGTATGCCTTTTTACATCCGCTCGTTTTTTTTTTCTCTGTGTACTAACTCCTGTTACTATTACTACTATTATTTGTTCTTGTATCCCCACCTTTCTTTCCTTTTTCTTTTCCTTTTCTCAGAAGTTACATATTCTGCCTCACTGCGACCCTTGGAGAGGACAAGCCTCTGTGCTTGTGATTTGATATATGTGTATGTAGAAAGTGTTTTCTTACTGTGAAACGATAGAATATCAGAAGCGTGCAGAAGTTATAGTAGTAGAAATTTGTATGTATATTTTTGTATACATAAATCTATATATATAAACATATATAATCTCTGCTGGAGTGCGATAATAAAAACAAACAACAACCCAAATAGAAGAGGGAAATGCTCCTCGCGCAGCGTAAGAAGAGGCAGCAGCTGGCGGGTAAGATTGGACACGATGATGGCGAGTACGAGTTCCGTCCGCAGCCGAATGTACTTGCACAGTATGGTAACAAAGGGTGCCGACATCCGCCTCGGCGACCCGATGTGAACCCAATCTCGTGGGACTCAGGGCCGCCGCCCCCGCCGCCGTATCAGCGCCAGGGCCAACAACAACAGCAGCAGGAACAGCTGCAGGCATATGATCAGCTGACGCCGCGGAGGGATCCGTTGTTTCAACCTTCTGTGATGCCCAACGCATCGCCTGGGTGTGCCATGCCATTTGGCGACAAGGCCAATAATTATCGTGGGAATAATCCGTTTTCCAGACCTCTCAGTTTCCCTTCGGTGCTTCCTCCGGTTTGCGTCGCGCCTATTCTGCCGAAGCCCGCAGTAGTGAGCAGATCTCCGTTGCGTTTTATCTCGGCGCTTGAGGCACCGAATCTTGTCTCTCCGTCCGCGGCTATTGCACGCCCTGTTGCTGCGCTTGGATGCCCGCCGCAGCTTCCACCAATCGCAGCACCGTCGATGTTTCCACCAATTACGCATGCATCCACACCGACGGCTGGCTCGACCCCGCGTGGCAACGACGTTGGGCTCATAAACAGTCCCGGCGGCGCGATGAACATCAAAAACAACATCAATGATCACCGTCCACGATCGCAGCTGGGTCGTCGACTCATGTCCCCGTATCCGAAGCAGGACGATGATCAGCTTATTGCTCGCAGGGAGGCGAGGCAGCAGGCCATAGAGATCCAGAATGAAAATGCACGCCTGTGTGAGGAGCGGCGTCTTCGACTGGAGCGTGAGAAGCGGATGGAGATGGAGGAGCAGCGACGGCAGGAGGAGTTGGCGCGACTGGAGCGCGTGCGCATTGGCCAAAAGGAACAGATAGAAATGGAGCGGGAGCGATTTGGAGAAGGCGGGCCAATACCAGGTCGAAGAAGAAGTGGTCAGACAAGTAGAGCGAGCGACTCACATCTGCGAGAGGATCTTTTGAAGCAAATCGAGGAAAAGGAGCAGCGACTGGCCGAGGAAGCACGACGTCTTGCAGAGGTGGAAAGAAAAGAGGCTGAGCGATTGTCCAGGGAATCATTCTCGCCGCGTGCAGCGAAGGGCAGCACCTCAGTGCTTAGCGCGGCTCCCCCAGAAAAGAAGGACACCGAATTGTTTTCAGGGAATTCTATGCAGCAGTCCACACGCTTTGTTGTGCCCTCCTTTAGTGGTGTCGCTGCGCCCTTTGAGGCCCCACTGCCCTTCTCGTTCGACCCGTGGCCGCTTGGAGGACTATCGGCGGCACCATGCGTTTCTTTCGGTCCCACAGGAGCAGCAGCACCGCCGCCGTCACCACCACCACCAGTCAGCTCAACGGGAGGAGAAGCATATGCAAGCGCTGCGGATGCATCCACGTGGTCGGCTCCTCCCCGTCCTTCCTTTTCTCTTCCCCCGCCAGGAAATGAACCTCTTCCGAACGGGGCTCCTCGTTATGAATCCAATTTGCGTGATATGATTAATAACCATATGAATATTCAGCGTCTGTTAGAATCCGAGGTACAACGAAAGCCGGGGGACACTGCGGCCCCAGCACCACCGGCCGTACCACTGACATTGTCATCTTCAGCAGCATCGCCTGCTCCTTTTACACCTGGACGCCTCGCACCGCTTAATCAATTACCAACAACCCAGAATGCCTATACTCCATTGAATAGGGGGGACGGCAAGGGGAATAACCCTGAGCTGCCTTCATTGGGGCTTCCAGGAGCATTGAAAGGGTCAAATGAATCTTCTTCCCGCATTACTATATTGGGAGTGAGCCCCCCAGTGCAGTCGGCCGCTCCAGGAGGAACGGAAGCAAAAGTAGTATCACCATCCCCTGGTTGGAAGACGGATCCAGATGAGCTTTCCGCGGAACCCTCTCGTTTTGTGGGTGCAATGGCGTGAGCAGCGTGTAAAGTAATCCCCCCCTCTTTTTGTTTGTACTTTTCTTTGTGCGTATATGTTCGTTTGTTTGTTTATTTATGAGGTGTGAGTGTGCGTGTTTTTTTCTTTCGCTCCCATCACCAGACAAATGAGAAAAAAAGAAAGAAAGAACCAGACAAGGATGAAGATGTGGTGAGAGTTTTTGGTTCACACATGTATACACACACCACAGACAGTCTACCAGTACACGGTTTTGTTTACAGGGCTTTGGGGAAACAACGCAACTCGCCCAAATAT
Source organism: Trypanosoma lewisi (assembly GCA_036321185.1). Classification (NCBI taxonomy): domain Eukaryota; phylum Euglenozoa; class Kinetoplastea; order Trypanosomatida; family Trypanosomatidae; genus Trypanosoma; species Trypanosoma lewisi. The sequence goes on along the minus strand of JAWVMQ010000117.1, from coordinate 23,163 downwards.
ATATATATATATATATATATATATATATATATATATATGAAAAGAGGGATAGAGAAAGATAGAGTAGTGCCGTATGTATGTATATGCATGTGTCTGCATGTATATATTCCTCTCTCTTTTGGCATTGTGAGCAAAAGCAAAGAAAAGGAAATGATCCTGAAGTGATGGGGATGCTGCAGGTGGTGTTGCAGTGATACGTGTGTGAATGGATAGAACGAGTGAGAGGACGAGTGCCCGACCCCGCCACAGTGGAATGAATGGCAAAAAAGAAGAGAGGAATGATTGAGAAAACCAGAAGGAATGCGAACTGCAAATGTGGACATGTGTCGAGGATGCTTTCCTGTTTCTGATATATTGGTAGCTCAGCCCATTGATTTGAATATATATATATTATTTATTTATTTATTTATTCCCTTTCATCCTTCTTTCCTCTCTTTGGCATCATTTTTCTGTGTACATGTATGCTTGAACGTACTTCTGTTTCTCTTATCTCTTCTTTCGCATGTGTGGGAAAAGTACACCAAAAGATCTTGTAGACACTCACATACATACAGTGGTGTATACAAAAAGTACTCTGCCTAGGGAAAGAAAAGAAAAGGAAAAAACCGAAATAAGCAAGAGACAACTGTGTAAGCAAAAAAAAAAGAAAGGGAAAGCACAAAGAGAAGCAAAAAATACTCTGTGAGGACAACGGCGCATAGTAAAAGCAAGTATTCACACGTGCGCAGAAAACCCAGGGAAGAGGAAATAAAAGGAAGGAAAATTAATCAATAATAAAAGGGCTAGTAGAAATAAAACCGGATTTTTCCTTTTGAAAAAAAGGAAGGAGAGGATAACATATAATTTTTGTTCTTCTATACCCATTTTAGATTACATCTTTTCGACCAAACTCACTCACTCACTCATACCCTGTGTGTGTGTACATACAAAAAACCGGCAGCCGCGGAAAGAACCGTTGCGATTCGAAAGAGTGTGAGAGAAGAGAAGGGGAGGCCGTGGTGTTTACTTATTATATATATTGGTTTAACTCGCATTATTATTATTATTGATACCAGGAGCAAGAAAAAGGGAAAAAAAAGGAAAAAGAGTGAATCTACCCTTTTGTAATTTGTCCATTGCTAATGGCGCATGACTACCCCGATGATGGCCACATTTTTGTCTGTGTGCGTGTGCGTGATATTGTCACGGTTCCGGGCATGTCAGTAAATGACAACAGCGCCACCCCGTGCCCAGCGCGAGATCTTGTCAGGGACGCCCAGCGCATTTGCGTCTCCACGCTTGAGAACATCGTTGTTCTGCACGACCCAAAATCTATCGACAACGTGTCAAGTGTTGCACGTGATGCGGATGGTGTGGTGCGGCTGCTTACCTCGCGATCATCCGGGGACAAAGACGAACATCACTTCACGAGGAGGTTTCTCACATCGACGGCAACGGCGAGTTACTTCGAGTACGATAAGTGTATTAATTCTATGGATGCAGACTCGATGCTGCAGATGCCGTTGATTCGCGACAGTGACTTTATTCGTCCGCCGGAGTGCGGCACGCAGGAGGATGTGTATCTCTCGACAGCCGTCCATGCCGTGACTGCTGCAGTGGAGGGAATCAATTCATGTGTCTTTGCATATGGGCAGACAGGAAGTGGAAAGACATTTACATTGTTTGGTGACACAGCATGTATTTCTCGTGACCCCGGTGTGGTTCCACGGACTATTGATGACCTCTTTAAGCGCCTTGAAAACATTCGACGTGAGTATCAGAGCAACAGTGAAACGGAGTACTCCTACCGCGTGCAGGTTTCCTTTTTTGAGATTTACCAGAACGAGGTGTACTGTCTGTTTTCTCGCAAAGGCCCACTGCGGGTGAATTTTATAAGAGATGTCATTAGAAAAGAGGAGATGATGACCATTCATGACCTTCGGCAACAAGTGGTGACCTCCGCGGAGAGTGTCTATCCACTCATGGAGATGGGGCTGCGCCGCAGACAGACCGGAGAGACGGGCATGAATGCTCGCAGTAGTCGCAGCCATGCCATTTTTCAGGTTTGCGTCACGCAGTGGCGGACAAACCGCATAACAAAGGAGTCTGTTGAGCTGAACGCGACGATTAATCTCGTCGACCTCGCCGGGAGTGAACGGCAAACGACGGTGAAGACGGACGGAAAAAGTTGCGACGAGGGAATTCAAATCAATCAATCTCTTGCGACTATGGCGCGTGTCATCAATGAAATTTCTCATGGTGCAAAGTCTGTGAGCTACAAGGACTCCTTGCTCACAATGGTCTTGAAGGATAATTTGGGTGGCAACAGTAAGACGTTTATGATTGCAACCATTTCCCCTGTGGCGTTTTGTCATCAGGAGTCATGCGCCACGCTTCAGTGTGCAAGAGACGTGCGTAAGATTCGTAATCGTCCCACGGTGAATAGAACATTCCAAACACGGTCTAATTTATTGGATCTAAATGCACGCCTGAAGGAAGAGAATGAGCAGCTAAAGCAACGTGTTGGTTTTCTCATGAAGCAATGCAATGAAGATGTGAATGATGATGATAATAATAACAACAATGATATGGCGGGGCAAGAAAGGACTGCTGATGGTAATGGTTGTGCTGCGCCTCTTTTATTTGAAAAGGCAACCGGCATTGCGAAGGGATGTGGTGGGGCTATAAAAGGGGGAATGAATAGTGGTAACGTTGCAACGGAGGCGATGATCGCCGTCCAATCGGTTGGTGCGGCGCCGTTGGTTGTTACAGCCTACCGTAAGTATGCCAGTTTGGCTGGAATCGGTGGCTCATGTGTGGAGGGTGGCAGCATCGGCGTCACGTCCCTCGCGAAGGAGATTGTGCAGTTTAATCTCGCTGACATGTTACCAAGCAATGAGCGGAAATCCGCACTGAAGGAGAAGGAAGAGGATTACGGTATTATTGAATTTGAACGTGTTTCTCAGAGTTCATGTGAGCAGCGTTATTGGCTGCGATACATCCCAGCGGAAACTGCAAACAACAACGGTAGCGCACTGCAGTGTCAGGTGAATGGCTCCAGTTTAAAAAAAGAGGACTGCCGACAGTTAATGCATGGAGATGTTGTGACTGTGTTTATTGATGCCACAGACAACAATGATTCCGAACAAAAGTTACTGTCATTCCACTATGTGGATATCAACTGTCTCTCACGACGTGGCAATGCAGACACAGGAATCACAACAGGTGATTTAATGGTCTCCTATCCTCTATGTGACACACACCAAAATAATGATAACAATGTGGATGTGGAGCAACTCCTGCGAGAAAAAGCAAAACTCCTCGAAATGGTGCGGGAGCAAGCAAGGACAATTAAATATCAATGCCAGCGTGATGCGGAGTCGCGATCACGGATGGGCTCCATGGCAAACGCACATATCCGTGAAAGGGATGACTCGCTTTCGCCTGCACCGATGATTCCACTGGAGAGCATTAACATGGGAATTCCCGCAGCGACACCGCAGCAGGCAGGCGAGGCAGCCCGCATGTTCCACCGAACATCTCTTTTGCCTTCTGATCTTTACGATCATCGCGTTTCGTCTCTGCGGTTTGAGGATTCTGTTCAGGAGAACCAGTTACCATACAAGGGCGTTATGGAACGCAATGCCACACTGGAGGAACTTGCACGGCGTTTGGCGGAACTAGAAAAGAGTCCGTCCCCGCCACATAACCCACCACTTTTGAGCACTTTGACCGCTGGTGGTGCTGCCAGGCCGATTGCGCCGCCGTCCATGGAAAAGATATCCGTCTCCAATAAGATCAGTGAAAGTTGCAGTGTTGATGAGGTAAGCCCAAGCGCGTCACCCCTTCCTATGGCGGACGATGAGGATATCATCAGGACCGAACAAGGTGTTACAGAAGGAGGTGAGGGAGTTGAAGCTGCCGCCGTTAAGGAAAGTGATGCTGGTGCTGGGGTGGCAACTGCGGATGAGATTCTGCGAAATCATCGTAATGTTTCCGAGTTGGAGGAACTGGGCAGAATGCACGTGCATTTGTCTACATCTGATGGAGTACGAGAACGATACTACGCAGCAAAGCGGGAGCGTGTACTGTGTGAACGTATCTGGTCACTTGAGCAGTTATTGGAGGATTTGCGTGGAGAGTTAAATCTTCTTGAGAGCAAATTGCGCATTGCTCAGGACACGAACACTGAAAGTGAACTTCAACAGGCTCAAATGGAGGACGAAATGGCGGAGGTATCCAGGGCGTTGTTGGATGCCACAGAAGAAAATGCCAATCTTGTGCGTGACATCAGTTCTCTTGAAGCATTCCTTAATCAGACAGAGGAAGCACTTGCAGAGGCAAGCGCCGTTAATGAGGCAGAGCTTGAAAAACGTCTTGCCAACATGGCGGAGGAGATTCGTGCACTGAAGGTACTCGCCCGCATGTGGAAACGACGTGCCATGCAAAATATTGCGCTTGAGTTCGGTGACGGGAAGAATATAATTGGAGGCACTGGGGAGGGAGTGGTAGTAAATGTGAGTGGACAAGTGCCATGGGATGACTTGCGAATGGAAAGCAATGCAGCACGCGCCAAGAAACTCCTTGGTGAGTACGGCTGCACCATCCCCACCGCAAGTGGCAATGTTGCTGCAGATACAATAGATCGCTTTGAAAAGGATACATCCTTTGAAACCGTTGTGGCGCTTGAGACAGTCCTGGCGGGACTTGAGAAGGAAAATCTGCATCTTATTGACGAGATAAAGGATTATGAGAAACAACTGCAGGAATATGAAACTCTTGTCGATCGCTTACGCCGTGAGAAGGAAGAATTTGAAAAGAAAGAAAAGATGAATTTAAGTATGTCCGAGGAAGAGCTACAGCGGTTTAAGAGACAGTATGCAAATAAATGTGAGGAACTTGAATTGGCAGAGAAGCAGTATGCAGATGCCGCAACGAAGCTAGAAGCAGTGGTACAGAAGAATAAGGTTGTGAAGAAAAAATCCGTGAAGAGCAATGATTTATTACTTGAAGAGCAGAGGCGTGTTATTGAAGAACAAAAGATTGAGTTTGACAGACTGAAAGAGGCTCTCGCCTGGAAGGATGAGGAATTACAGAGTTTGCTGCAATTTGTGAGAAACCGTGGTGATGAAATTAATGGCTTCAAGGACGATGGGGAATTACGTGATCGCATTGAAGATTTACTTGCAGATGCCATAGGCGACTGCACTGGAGGCTCTGGGTACTCCGCCTTTCCGCCGGACTTTCAGTTCTCCCATGAAGTCGTTGCCCTCATCCGTATCTGCCTGCGCATCATGATGGATCGCCTCAAGATTGAGCTGTATGTACTCAACCGCCAGAGTCTGCATAAATTTGGTCTCCTGGTGCCGGCTGTTCAGCTGCGGCCGGAGACACAGTTCCACTCCTTCATGCATGAACTTCGTGGCGTCGTCGCGGAGATCGCCGGTAAGACGCAGCAAATTGGTGGGAAGTGGTCTGTTGAAGAAAGTGATATCTTGTCAGGCCTCGTGGATCACCGTCGCCGGCGTGCTGGCAACGCCCTCAATGGTCTTCTCATTTGGTACGACCACTGGGATTTATCGCCAAAGTCTGAACATGTATGCTACATGGAGCTCATTCGCAACATGGAGCGGATCATGCAGGTGGCACGGATGGTGCGAGAGGAAAGTCTTGTAAATACCAACGCAACGTCCACACTGCGACTTATACTTCCTGGAAAGAATGGAGCCCCGGACATTGCTTATGTACCTTCATCCGGAAAGGACACCAGTATCACGGAGAGTTGCCGCATTCTCGAGAAACTCTCGGCAGGAGTGAAAAGCGGTAACCTTGCACGTGCAGTAGAAAAGAGTAAACTTGCCGCCAAGGCAGCAAGTGGGTTTCAACGAAGTCAAACGACTTTTACTTCAGACAGGTCTCCTCGTAAGAGTGAGTTGGGATCATCACAGATTCTCTGTCGCACTGCGACGAGTATTACTGCTCTGAATCCTACATATGGCATGAAAAACGATAGACAAGCACAGCAAGGATTGTACTCCGATAAAAATTCAAGTAATGCAGAGGGTAATTTTGGACGACGTGGAACGGCATTGGTGCTGCCTGCGTCTGAAAATGACGTTGAGTTTGTTGCAAGCTCAACATTTGGGCGTCAGAATCCAACATTTAACTTTGAGCGTAACAAGAGTACATTGAATTTTCCCGACTCAGGATTTGCCAAGCCGGCATCCAAACTCGCACGCTTCGCCCGTGCAAAGACTGACGTACCGAGTTTCAGCGCCTTCTCTGAGCTGTACAGTGGTAAGCTCAGCGGGAGCCAAACCCTAGCCCAAACGATGCATACAGAGAATAGTCCAATGCCAAGCCAGAGAACGAAGACTGCCACTGCTGGTACTGCAGCAAAAACAACAACAAAAACAGGGCCGGCTGCGAATTCGTTCCGACGCACACGAACTGCGCAGTTCGCCCGCACAGTCACGACGGGAGCCCCGCTGTTAAGCAGCCACATCAGCGGGAGACGCATTATGACCGGACAGGCATCGCATGCAAGCCGCCTGGACTCACCGAGGCCGTCAATACCGTCGACAGTAGCACCGAAGTCATTCTACGACCCAAATGTCTTGAACCACTTGAAGCAGCGAACCGCCAGCGAGAGCAACGAGGTGTCGCAGCGGACGCCCAAGAGGAACGCAACGGGAAAAGTGAATTCGGTATTATCGATTCCACCACGTTCTCCCCCGGCTGCACTTTCGCGGACGCCGAGTGGACTTAATACACCTTCACTGAGCATGTTGTCAGCAAAGGAAACGCACCCCATGAGTGCTGGTCCTGCTGTTTCTCCGACGGGGTCATCGCTGCACTCATCAGCACACCCGTCGATGAGGCAGGAGGAAAAGAACCAAGCGAAAGCGGCGGTCCCACCACTTTATCTTGACCGTATTTCCAAGTAAGTGAAGAAGGGAGTGAAGGAGAGATAAGGAGGAGCCTTCTTTTATTATTCTTCTTCACCCATCCAAGCTATCTCTGTAGTTGTGTGCGGTGAAAGGTGGGTTATGGTAACGTGCAGTCTGCCAAATGATTTAAATATTAAAAAGGCTTAGGTAAATTAAAGGAGGGGGAACGAAAATAATAAATAAGAAAAAGAAAGAAAATGAGCAGGTTCACAAGGATTAAGATGAAGAGAGAGAGAGAGAGAGAGAGATTAGCTGTGTGCGTGTATGTGGCGGAAAACGACAACTGCGGCAGTATAGTCCCATACTACTTTCTCTTCTCTTGAACGTTTTCCCTCATCCTGCCTACCCCTACTCATTTACATGCACCAATTTATTTGTTTCTTGTTAGATTGTTATTGTAAATATGTCTGGTTTGTTCCTTTTTGATTGTAGATTGTACATGTGCGACAGATTGTATCAGGAATATTGACTTCCTTCCTATTACTAATTATTGATTAATTGATTGAACTGGGAAGACTGAAGGCAAATAAAAATGAGGCTCTTTTCGTCACAATGTTCCTTCGGGATATGTGGTGGTTGGGAGGGTTGTTTCATGTAGTGTAGTGTATACATGTATCTTTGTACGTGTGCATACGCAAAAGTGGAAGAGCACGATAAAAGCCTTGTCTTCACCTAACTTCACTTCTCTCATTTTTTTTTCTTGTATCTTTACCACCAGCTCGGATTCTCCGTTTATCATGTGTTTTCTTATTATTATGGTCTTTTCTTGAGTAGAATATTTTTTTTTTGTTTACGTTTTGTCTTCTGTTTGTATTCTTGTTTGCTTTAGAGAAGTCTTCTCTTCTCTCCCCTCAAAAATTTTCTTAATCATTTTTCCATTCACTGGGTCTCTCTCTCCCTCTCGAGGGTGCACTGAGAAACTTCAGCACGAGGAGTGGCGGACAATGAAAAAAAAAGCGTGAGGAAAAGCTGTACGTTTACATATTGTTGTGTATCTATTCGTACTACTAACTTACAAGTGAGGGAGTTGCTCACATAAAGAATAAATAATTATACAGATATCTATTGGAGTCTTCATGACTGCATGTGTGTGTGTGTGTTTCGTTTTCTTCTTTCTTTCTTTTGTTTTTGGTCTTTTGTTGTTGACATCGGGGGAGAACTCCACAGGCTACATGAATGATAGAGGCGATGGGAGAAGCAACATACCAATAATATAGAAAAGACAGCGACTGTCATTGTCATTGATGACGCTGATTTGTATGTATGTAGTGTGTTCCATCCACGTCACACCACTTCTCCACTCATTCATGCCTCCTCTTTCTTTTTGTAGATTGTTCTTGTTTTGCCAGATATTACTTTTGCTGTTGTTTTGTTTTGCCCTTCTTTTTTTTCTGAACCCCATATTAAGCTAAAGATCCCTCACTCTCTCTCTGTTTGTGGGAATGGAGGGATGATCTGCTTCTCTGCCTGTGCATTTCTTTCTTCCCTTTTTTTTCTTGTATTTCCCGTATATATTTTAAATATACCATTCACGTATTCATACATTACAGAGAAAGGAGAGAAAGAGAATACAGTGAGAGACTAGAGCGCTTCTCTTTTACCTCGCTCATTCTATCACTGCATTGTGCTTACACCGAGGCAACAACAAGAACAAAAAAAAAATAGACTGGAGGTGCATTCCAAAAAATTTTATTTTTTGCTTCTTTATTGAGTCGTTGATTTCCGAGCCATGAAGATCAGGACCCAGGATTGCATTAGCTTCCCCGAGAGCGTCGATGTGTCCGTGAAGGACCGCGTCGTCACCGTCAAGGGCAAGCGCGGCACACTCACGAAGGACCTCCGCCACCTGCAGCTCGACTTCCGCGTGAACAAGAAGACCCGCACCTTCACCGCCGTGCGCTGGTTCGGCAACAAGATCGACAACGCCACCATCAACACGGCGCTCTCGCTTGTGCGCAACATGGTGACGGGAGTGACGAAGGGGTACCGCTTCAAGATCCGCTTCGCCTACGCCCACTTTCCGATCTCCGTCACCGTGGAGAACCAGCTCGTGGAGATCCGCAACTTTCTCGGCGAGAAGCGCGTGCGCCGCCAGATAGTCGCCGACAGCGTCAAGGTGTACCGCACCGACCCATCCGTCGTGAAGGATGAGCTCGTGCTGGAGGGAAACGACTTGGAGGAGGTCTCCCGCGAGGCCGCCGTGATGCATCAGCTCTGCCTGGTGAAGAAGAAGGATATCCGTAAGTTCCTGGATGGTGTCTACGTTCAGACAAAGACCAACGTCGTGGTGGATGAATAAAACAATGCGGACGCGACGCCGGTTTAGTGATTGTGATTGTTTCTCACTTTCCTTCAGACTTTGCCAGCGGTTGAATTCTTTTTGTTTCCTTTTTTTCTTCTTTCGCATTTGTCATTTCATGTTTTCTGTTTTGTTTTGCGTTTGATGAAAAACGCTCAAACTTAAAGGCGACACCACAGAAACATCTGGAAGGTTTTGTGGTTTCTTTCGCTATCGCGCTGTGTTCTCTCTCAACAGTGTGGTGGTGAAAGAAGGTGAGGGAGGGCTCCTTGCCATCCTCAAAAAAAAATAAGATCTTTACTAGTAATGTTCATCAATCTGCCTCTTCTCTTCTTTTTCCTTTTTTTTTTCTCCTGTGCGTGTGCTTTTTTTTTTTACTTCCCACGCTGACGACAGACGAGGGAGCCATTTTCTTTGGAGGCAGGACATGACGAAGTCGAATGGACAACACGCAGCGCGTAAGCTCGTCCGCCTGCGCCGCAAGAACCGCTGGGCGGACAAGGGCTGGAAGAAGTCGCACACCTTTGTGGCGCAGAAGGCCAACCCGTTCGGTGGCTCCTCCCACGCGAAGGGCATTGTGCTGGAGAAGATCGGCGTTGGTGCGAAGCAGCCTAACTCTGCTATTCGTAAGTGCGTCCGCGTGCAGCTGATCAAGAACGACAAGAAGATCATTGCCTTCGTGCCGAATGACGGTTGCCTGCACTTCATTGAGGAGAACGACGAGGTGCTCGTGTCCGGTTTCGGTCGTTCCGGCCACGCCGTCGGTGATATTCCCGGGGTCCGTTTCAAGATCGTGAAGGTGTCCAGCGTCGGCCTTTACGCCCTCTACCGCCAGAAGAAGGAGAAGCCACGTAACTAGTGTGCTTGTGTGTGTATGCATGGGGCTAGCACCAGCAGCACAAAGCCATCTCTCTCTGGATTGTACACATCTTGATGGTTACTCGTTCTCGCTGAGTATTTTTTATTTCTCTTATTTACTCTGATGCTTTTTTTTTGTTGATTGTCCGCAACACATACTGCGGACCCTTTCTCTCTCTTTTTCCTGTGCTCATTCTGGTGCATGTATCTGCGCCAGGATGACACAATTTGCCTCATTTCTGTTATCTGATCTATACATATATATATTTATATTTATTTTTTTTTCTCCAATTTCTTCCCTTTTTTCTTTGTTTCTCTTTTCTTTCTTCTTATCTCCTTCAGAAACCGGGGAAACCATGACGAAGTCGAATGGACAACACGCAGCGCGTAAGCTCGTCCGCCTGCGCCGCAAGAACCGCTGGGCGGACAAGGGCTGGAAGAAGTCGCACACCTTTGTGGCGCAGAAGGCCAACCCGTTCGGTGGCTCCTCCCACGCGAAGGGCATTGTGCTGGAGAAGATCGGCGTTGGTGCGAAGCAGCCTAACTCTGCTATTCGTAAGTGCGTCCGCGTGCAGCTGATCAAGAACGACAAGAAGATCATTGCCTTCGTGCCGAATGACGGTTGCCTGCACTTCATTGAGGAGAACGACGAGGTGCTCGTGTCCGGTTTCGGTCGTTCCGGCCACGCCGTCGGTGATATTCCCGGGGTCCGTTTCAAGATCGTGAAGGTGTCCAGCGTCGGCCTTTACGCCCTCTACCGCCAGAAGAAGGAGAAGCCACGTAACTAGTGTGCTTGTGTGTGTATGCATGGGGCTAGCACCAGCAGCACAAAGCCGTCTCTCTCTGGATTGTACACATCTTGATGGTTCTCTCCTTTTTTTTCTGTGAAGGAGGGAAATGGAAGAATAACGCCCCGACAGGTTTCGCCACTTTCTTTTGCTTTGATTTCATGATTTTGTGTCTGATTCTTTTTTTTCTCTTGAATCAAATAAATACAAAAGGAGAGGAGAGGAAGGAAAGAAATCAGATGATGTGTGGACGTTTTGTGGGTGTGAGGTGTGTGCTGAGCTCTGATTCTTTTTTGTTGTTGACTTCTGTTTCTTGAACTGCTCTTTTGTTCTTTCTTTCTTTCTGTTTGTACTTTCATGCTTTTAACCAAGGGAAAGAAGAGGGAGAAGGAAGTCAAAAGGAAAAAGAATAAAGAAAGGAAAGCGTGTGGGACTGCTTAAAGGCGTGTATAATAGTTGAAGTTTCTGGAGTCAGCTTCTTTTTAACTAGCGGCGCTGATTATTATAACCGTCTATTTCTCTATTCTGTGTCTGTGCTACTTTGCACAGGAATCAACTACAAACCTAGAGGCATAACGTAAGAGAGGAGGAGGACAAATAATAACAATAACTTAAAGGGTCGAGAAAGAAGAAACAAAGAACAAGAAGAAAAACGAAAAACAGGGACAGACAGAGAGAAACGAGCGAACTAAGAAAAAACGAATTAAAAACAAACAAACAAATATTTTTTTTTATTTTTGAGGAGAATTAGTGGGGAAATATATTTTGCTCTTAATGAGTACTCGGTACGAACGGCAAGAGAAGATTGGCGAGGGAACGTACGGAGTGGTTTACCGGGCCCGTGATACCGTCTCCGGTGCCACTGTTGCCCTGAAGCGCATTCGCCTGGATACAGACGAGGAGGGCGTGCCGTGTACCGCCATTCGTGAGATTTCATTGCTGAAAGAACTCCGCCATGCAAACATTGTCAAACTGCTCGATGTCTGCCATAGTGAGAACCGTCTCACACTCGTATTTGAATACATGGAGCTGGATTTAAAGAAGTACATGGATCGAAAAGGGGGAAATCTCGATCCGGCCACCATCCAGGAGTTTATGCGGGACCTTCTGAAGGGAGTGCGCTTCTGCCACAACCGCAATGTGCTGCACCGCGACCTTAAGCCACCAAATCTTCTCATCTCTCGCGAGAAGAATCTCAAACTGGCGGACTTTGGTCTTGGACGTGCGTTCGGTATCCCTGTGAAGAAGTTCACGCACGAGGTGGTCACGCTTTGGTATCGCTCCCCAGATGTTTTACTTGGCTCAACCCAGTACGGCACGCCTGTAGACATTTGGTCTGTCGGGTGCATCTTTGCAGAGATGGCTATTGGTGCTCCACTATTTGCTGGGAAAAATGATGCGGATCAATTGCTACGCATTTTTCACTTTCTAGGAACACCAAACAACCAGGTGTGGCCGTCTATGAATCAGTATCCCAACTCTACGAACATGTTGTCCAAACCAGAGTTCCTGCAAAACCTTCCCGCAGAGTGCGAGACGCAATTTCGCACAGTGCAGGGGTACGGAAAGCTCGGTGCAGAAGGTATTGATCTCCTCTGTAGCCTGCTGAAGTATGAGCCCAGTGAACGTTTAACGGCTGAACAGGCTCTTGATCACCCATATTTTTCCGTGAATTTTTGATAAATTTTGTCCGTGTGGGAGGGAGGAGGTGGATGGTGCTATAATCAATTGGAAATGAAGGGGTATAGGGAAAGAGAAGAGAGAATGCTTCTCTGTATCTATGCATATATGCGTGCAGGGTGAGCGGATTTGGACTTTCTTGGTTGTGGGATCGCTCTTTAAAGATTCTGTTGTTGTGTTTTTTTTTCCCTCTTTCCCTTTTCCTCTTTTTTTCCCTTGTTTTCCATCCTCTCTCCATCCATGTTTATACATTTACAGAACATGCTTATTTGCCTACATATTTACCCACTTACCGAAATGCACACCTGCTTCTACAGATATACATCATAGCTCTGTTTTGGCGAGCACTCTGCCATGGTGCGGAAGAGAGATGCGCTAGGGGAGCCCTGGAAGGGGGGGGGGAGTCGCCGCAATGTATATATGTTTTTTTTGTTCTTCTTGTTTGATGGAGGTGCAATGCTTGCTTAATTTCTCTCACACACACTCTCTCTTTCCTTGTTTTTTTGTGACTTTTATTTTTCTTGTTGTTCCTTTTTACATGTGATAACTGTTAATCGACTGGGTTGAACCTGCAAACCCGCGCGTAACCAAACCGCTCACACTATTATACAAGGAGTTAAGCGTAGACGCAAAGATACATATGAATATCCATCTCTATATTTATATACATTGAACTGAAAACAAAAAAAACAAAAAAGGTAACACAAAGACGCACACACTTTAATTTAAATTTTCTCTCTCTTTCGTGATCTCTTTCCTTCAAAACAACAACAAAAAAAAACCCTAAAAACCACAAAGAAGCAAAAGGAAACAAGGAAGAAGAAGAAGAAAGTTTTGATCATGCACGGAGCCAAGAAGGGCAACGAGAACAAGAAGGACACTAACACCCAGACGGATGTCCGTCTCAGCAACATCACCTCCGCCAAGGCCGTGTCCGACTGCGTGCGCACCTCCCTCGGCCCGCGCGGCATGGACAAAATGATCGTTGAGCCGCGCGGCGAGGTGATGATCAGCAACGACGGGGCGACGATCCTCTCGCGGCTGCAGGTGACGCACCCGTGCGCCAAGATGTTGGTGGAGCTCTCAAAGGCGCAGGACGTCGAGGCGGGCGACGGGACGACGAGCGTCGTTGTGCTCTGCGGCGCCCTCCTCCGCGCGACGGAGGGCCTGCTGCTGAAGGGAATCCACCCGACGCAGATCTCGGAGTGCTTCAACGAGTGTGCCAAGATGGCGGAGAAGGTGCTCGACGAGATGAGCATGAAGATAAAGATCGAGGACAGAGAGACACTGATCAAGGCCGCAGTTACGTCGCTGAACTCGAAGGTTATCTCGCAGAACAGCGACCTGCTAGCGCCAATGGCGGTGGACGCCGTACAAAGGATCATGCGGGGCAACGGGGATGTGGATTTGCGTGATGTGCGCATTGTTACATCCCTTGGCGGTACTATAGAGGACTCTGTGCTGCTGACAAACGGCATGGTGTTCAAGCAGAAGGCGTCGCATGTGGCTGGTGGCCCAGTGCGTATTCCAAACGCCACAATAGCGCTTATTCAGTTCCAGTTGTCTCCGCCGAAGACGGACATGGAGGGCACTGTCACCATTAATGACTATTCCCAGATGGACCGTGCATTGAAGGAGGAGCGGAAATACCTGCTGAACCTCTGCAAGAAGATCAAGGACGCCGGTGTGAATGTGCTGCTCGTGCAGAAGTCTGTCCTTCGCGATGCTGTGACCGTGCAGAGCCTTGACTTTCTCGCCAAGATGAAGATCATGGTGGTGAAGGACGTGGAGCGCAACGACATTGACTTCATCACAAAGACGCTTGGGTGTCTCCCCGTGGCAAACATAGAGAACCTGCGGCCAGACAAGTTTGGCCACGCCGATCTCGTTATGGAGGAGAGTACACCAAGCGGCAAAATCGTCCGCGTCACTGGCGTGCACCCACCGGCAACAGAATCGATTGGCCGCCAGCTGTTTGGCAAGACCGTCACGTTCTTTCTGCGCGGGAGCAACAGCATGATTCTCGAGGAGGCCGAGCGCGCCCTGCACGACTCACTCTGCGTCATCCGCTCAATTGTGAAGAAGCGCGCCATTATTCCCGGCGGGGCGGCGGGCGAGACGGAGGTGTGCCTGCAGCTCGGCAAGTACGCACGCGAGCGGGCGGAGGGAACACAGACGTTCTGCATGCGGGCATTCGCAGATGCCTTCGAGGTTATTCCATACACACTCGCTGAGAACGCGGGACTGCAGCCCATTTCTATTGTCACGGAGCTCCGCAACGCACACGCGAGCGGGAACAAGAACGCGGGCGTCAATGTTCGCAAGGGATGCGTCACAGATATGGTGGAGGAGAACGTCGTGCAGCCGCTGCTCGTGTCTACATCGTGCGTCCGCCTCGCGACGGAGTGCGTCATGATGATTCTGAAGATTGACGACATCATTATGACCCGTGCGTAATTACACCGTGTACATACATACATACACCTCTATCTGTGTGTGCCTGTATGTATGTCTCTGCGTTTGTGTGTGTTTGTGTGTTTGTGTGTGTGTGTGGGAGAGAGAGAGAGAGAGGTACGTGCATACATGTACACCCACAGACACGCAGGCAAGCCAAAAAAGAAAATAACAAAAAAAAAGAAAAAGAAAGACATTATTGAATACATCACACAAATAAAAGCAAAGAAGGAAGAAAATAATAACGACGGACAAGAGAGGGAGAAAAAAATTGGGAGGAGAGTGAGGTAAAGAAAAAAAAAAGAAGAAAAAAAAAGAGAAAGAGCTAATCAAGGAAGCGCCTATATCCTCGCCAAATCCGTCCACTACAAAAAAAAGAAACAACGAAAGAACATTATATACACCTACCTACATATAAAAATAAAGAAAAGAAAAAGGAAAAGAGGCTAACGCGGAAGAACAAAAGAGTGAGGCATCCTGTCAACGGCGGCAAGAAGGCACACACACACACACACACGCACGTATATACATATTATTACTATTATTCGTTCTTTCTTGTTGCTTGAAACCGCATGCCCTTTTTTTTTTGTTATTCCTTCCCTCTTTCTATGGATGGTGTGTGTCCTGTTAGGTTACTGTAGCTGTTGTTGTTTGCTGTCAACAATACAAACTAAAGAAGCAAAACAAAATAAAAATACAACACCGCTTCTCTATTCTTTTTTATTTTTATTGGATGTGCTTTTTTGTTTGTTTTTTCACTGAAGCAGTCCTTGAGACAAATAAACACAAGAAGGTTATTATCTAAAGGAAATAAAAGCAAAAACAATTATTTAAGCCAAAAGCAAAAAAAAGGAAAAAAGGAAAAAAAAATGATGGCCCGCTTTTCATGTTATTCAATTCTTGCACTTGTGCTGACTGTATCTCTTGCAGTTACAATGGTGGAGGCACTGTATGCATCGCCACTTGGCCGGCTGCGTGAGACGGGCTCCGGCTGGCATGCATGCGACCCAAATGTGCCACAGTGGAGCGGCTACTTTGACATTGCCGGTACTAAAGGAGACAAACATTACTTTTACTGGGCATTCGGCCCACGCAACAAAAATCCAAAGGCCCCCGTGATGCTCTGGATGACTGGGGGGCCAGGCTGCAGCTCCATGCTGGCCTTGCTTGTGGAGAATGGACCGTGCTTGATGAATGAGACCACAGGTGACATCTACAACAATGAATACTCATGGAACAATGAGGCGTTTGTCGTTTACGTGGATCAACCTGCGGGAGTGGGATTCTCACATGCGGAAAGTGGAGACTACGACACAAATGAGATGGAAGTTTCTGAAGACATGTATCATTTTCTCCAAGCCTTCTTCAAAGCCCATAAAGAGCTTCAGAAAAATGATTTCTTTGTTGTTGGTGAAAGCTATGGTGGACACTACGCCCCTGCAACAGCATACCGCATTAACAATGGCAACCACAAAGGTGAAGGCCTTCCTATCCGTCTTGCTGGTCTTGCAGTGGGCAACGGTCTCACAGACCCATACACACAATATGCCGCGTATCCAGAAATGGCGTGGGACTGGTGTAAGGAAAAACTTGGGAAGCCATGTGTTTCTGGGGTCTCTTACAATGCGATGCGGGGCTTCGTTCCTACATGCCAAACTGCTATTGAGGTATGCAACTCTGGAACTAATATCATCTCAAATGCTTCTTGCATTATTGGACGCTTCGTATGTAATCCGATCGTTGGCATATACAGTGCTACAGGACTGAACACCTATGACATCCGCAAGCCATGCGTGGGAACCCTCTGCTACGACTTTGATGCCGCCGGAAAGTTCATGAACCGCAAAGACGTTCAGCAGTCTCTTGGCGCAGATCCAATGGAGTGGCAGTCGTGCAACATGGCCGTGAACATGATGTTTGCCATTGACTGGTTCAAGAACTTCAACTACACAATCCCGACGCTCCTCGCCGACGGCGTCCGCGTGATGATCTACGCCGGCGACATGGACTTCATCTGCAACTGGATCGGAAACAAGATGTGGACGACGGCGCTGCGGTGGCCCGGGAAGGAGGCGTTCAACGCCGCCGCCGACACGACGTTCACCACCCCCGACGGCACTGCGGCGGGACTTGTCCGCCGCGCCGCCGGTGAATCGACGGCGGAGCTGAGTTTCGTGCAGGTCTACAACGCGGGGCACATGGTGCCGATGGACCAGCCGGCCGCCTCTTCTGTGATGATCAACAACTTCATGCAGAACAAACCCTTCAAATGATAAAGAGACAGAGGTGGTGTTTGTGCGTGTTTGTGTGGGGGGTATTTCTTCGTTTTTTTCCCTTTATTGTGATTTTTTTTTTTCCCGACCACTTCCTCTTGATGCACACAAAATACGCAGTATTCTCTGTCCTTCCATGAGAAAATATCTCCAACCGGAAAACAACAACAGAGGTCTCATTATAAACTGAAACCGAAACCGAAACCAAAAAATACAAACAGTCCAGAAGGAGGAAAAAAAAGAAGGAATCAAAAGTGATTGGATTAAACAGAGTTTTCACTGCCGTGTTGCGTCCCACAGCGAGTGTTTTTCAGATTTTTTTTTTCATTTTTCATTTTTTACTTTTCTGCGAGCGTCTTTAATTGTTTGTTTTACAGAACTCTCTTCCCTACGCCTTTCATATAAGTCAAGATGTATATATATATATACATACATATGCATATATATTTGTATTTAAGAATATCTTCGTAGGAATAGTATGAAGATCAAGACGAGAAACAAGAGAAACAAAGAGAGAAGAAAAACAGAACGTTTGATGCATTTACACCTCAAGAAAATTTTTTTTGTAGTGCCCATTCATTCTCTTTGCTCTTTTATCTATTTTTATAATTCAAACTGCTTTCGCTCCTTTTTTTTTGATCTCATTTCTCTGCAACTGGACTTACACAAGCCCATAGACATATTCATACCTACCCATTTTTTTTATATATTGCCTCTACCAAATCCTCCATTTATTCCCTCCTTTTATTTTTTTCTCTCGCTCAAAACCGGTAGAATACCACGAGAAATTACATAATATGAACAAGCACACTACAAAGGGGCTTAAGGGAAAAGTATTAACTTCACTCAGAATCCTTCTTTGACTCTCAGTTTTTTCTTTCGTTTTGTCTTGACTACTGTGCCGACGGAGCGGTGGAAGTGGGGCGTGATGCCAAACCTTGTGCCTCTGACACCTCTTCTGACACCAAACCCGTGACGAGCGAGCACTCGATGCAGTTATCCCTGACTGACTCCGCGCCGCCCCGTCGACATTGTGACGCGTGTATGATGCATAAATCTCTGTGCGCACTGACACCTCTAGTCTGAGCCACGCCGTGATTTTAGCACACGATATGGTTATCCCTGTCTGAGCGACTCCACCTCTCCTCCGAATTCACACACACACACACACACAGTATATATATATATATATATATATATATATATATATATATATGTATGTGTGAATGCGTCCGCAGCGATGATGTTTTCCAAGTTTCACTCTTGTCGGAGCAAATTCTTTTGACGACGCCCGTCTACACGACGACAGACACTGAAGCCCCATGCGCTCCCGCCTGTTCATTTCCTTCTTTCTTCCTCCCTTTTCTTGCTGTTTGCCGGCTGACCGCGCCCCCAGGGACGGGTGATGACCCCGAGGTAAGAGCCGTCTTATTCCCGACAGGGATGAAAAAGAACACTCTTGAGGACGCGCAGCACATCGCTGCAGTCTCTCACAGTCTGACGTCTCGGCGCGGGTGCTCGTGGCATGTACGCCCGGAACGGTGGGTGGAGGTTTGAGACGTTGTTTGCGTGGCCGCGCCGCGTGAAGAGCTACACCCACCGTCGTGATTATGTCACGCCATCTTCTCTGCTTTTGCTGTTTCGTTTTGTCTTGACTACTGTGCCGACGGAGCGGTGGAAGTGGGGCGTGATGCCAAACCTTGTGCCTCTGACACCTCTTCTGACACCAAACCCGTGACGAGCGAGCACTCGATGCAGTTATCCCTGACTGACTCCGCGCCGCCCCGTCGACATTGTGACGCGTGTATGATGCATAAATCTCTGTGCGCACTGACACCTCTAGTCTGAGCCACGCCGTGATTTTAGCACACGATATGGTTATCCCTGTCTGAGCGACTCCACCTCTCCTCCGAATTCACACACACACACACACACAGTATATATATATATATATATATATATATATATATATATATATATATATGTATGTGTGAATGCGTCCGCAGCGATGATGTTTTCCAAGTTTCACTCTTGTCGGAGCAAATTCTTTTGACGACGCCCGTCTACACGACGACAGACACTGAAGCCCCATGCGCTCCCGCCTGTTCATTTCCTTCTTTCTTCCTTCCTGTTTTCCTCGTAGCGTAATTATAATCTTTGGTTTTGGTTGTATGAGGGATGATTGAAGTGATATACTTTGATTGGTGTTAAAATGATGTTTCCACACCTCTTTTCTTTTTCCTTTTTATTTCTCTCCGCCTATTTCTTTTAAATTTTTACTTGCATACAGCTTTTTGATGGCAGTGTACGCCGAACCAGGAAACACCACCTCCACACAAAGCACCAAGCTTTCCGCACGGCCGAACCTCTGCATCTTAAGCTTCTACTGGTGCTGTGCTTCTACGGTTGCATCGCCGCGCTACTGGAACGCACCGTTGGATGTTCGACGAGGTGAAGAAGAGCGGTCCACTGCCACTGCGGTGGTGCGTGAGGCCCCTGTGCACGAGGCAGGGAGCAATGCAGACAAGCAGTCGCCGCGTTGGGGGAGGATAACTGGGCACCTCTCCGGATTGCTGTGTCAACGGAAGACCTGGGGAATGAAGATAAGATGTGTAGACACAGTGATGTGGGAGTGGCTAGTTAACCGAACTTCCAGAGTGGTAGTTCTGCATATGCTGCATTAATTGTTCTGTCCGACAAAAAAAGAAGGATCTCCTCACGACGGTTCTCCCTGGGGCCATCCACTTGCACTCAGACCGCTTCTGGCCACCGTAAGCGTAAACGACCCGTCCCATCGCGAAGAACTTCATGGAGTTCATTGTGAAGCTCGGGAAGGTTTGGTCGAGGGGCTGCAAGGCTCTCCGGAGCGTTCCGAGTATATAGAGGGCATCTACATTTTAGGTACTTGAGCATGCCAATACTCAACGGGACACACTGTGCGCTACGATAGTGGCGATGGCCGTGCTGCTTCTTCTTCGGAGAGAGGAATGCACGAAGAGAAACGAAAACCACAGGGGGTACACCTGTGGTGACGACTGGGGCCAATTTGAGGGACGCGGGCACGCCAAACACCGCGAGTGGCGTGGGAGTGTCCTCCGGTCCCTCTCTCCCTCCGCCCAGTCCTCCAGTGGCGGTGGGGCTGGTGGGCGTGGAGGTGAAGAGGGCAGGCCAGCCGGCGTGGATCGACAAAAGAGCAGCGTCCAACAGGAAGCCAGCGACGGCAGCAGTGGACATGCCCAGTGGGCTCATGAGGTCTCTCCACGCAATGAGTCCACTGTGTCGGAAGGTAGGTGCCCAGCTGCCCCCAACACGGCTCCTACCACACTCCAGCGGAACTGTGACCGACAAGAACACTAATAGCTCTGTGAATCAAGCGAACAACAATACGAAGAGCAGGGAGGTTATAATTCTGTGGGTTGACGCTTATTCACTGCTGCTTCTCTTCGTCATGACCGCCCTTGCTTACTCGGCGGTGTAATGATAAAGACTAAACACATGTATCTTTATAAGAAACGAAGTAATGTGTGCGTTCTAATTTTGCTTGCATATCCCTTGTTTTGGCCGGTCTCTTACCTACTGTGCCTCGGAACTGTGTGTATGTGTGGGTGTGTCTGTGTGTGCCTACACAAACACACCCACGCACACAAACGTAACAGATTCTCATACAGAGGAGCCTCTGGGGGCTGTGATTTTCTTTTTTTTCTTGCTCTTAAGGGTTGTTGGTAAGTCTGTGCCAATCTTATATTTGCCACCATGTGTGGATATGTTCGCTGTTGTTTTGTTGAAATTTATTTTTACTTTCATATTATTTTCCGTATTGTTTACTCCTTATTTCCTTTTTCGTTTGGCTACTTATCCCTCTCTCTTCTCACATGGAGACTAATAATCAAGGGAAAGGCCGAACCAACTATCAACTTTGCTAACCGAGCGACTGTGTGAGGAGGTGAGTGGTAAATGCTCAAGATGTCCGGGAATCTGGTTTCCTACTTTACACTGCTGTTGCTATTGTTGGCTTTATTGATGAGCTGCGGCAGTGTGTCTGGTGATGCGGCGGCAACAACATCATCTTACAAATGGCGGGACATGACTGACGATGATGGAACGCTGAGCTCATTGCGCGGGCCGAGTGTTGTGAATCTGAAGGATGGAATGGTGGTTGTCGCTGAGGGACACATTAAGAAGAGCGATGCAAGCACAGAGATTACAGGCATCATGTCCAGGATAATGGAGGAAAGGGGTGGTGAAACGCGGACGGAGATTTCACTGACGGAGGGTGATGTGAAATCCGGCACAAGAATACTTGAGGGCTCCTTAACGGAAGGCGGGGCGAAAGCTCATAATGTGATGCGACCCACGACTGTTGTGACGGAGAATAACATCTACATGCTTCTTACAAAGAGCTCGGCAGAGGGTCAGCCATCTGGTGACGAAGCCAAGAGTCTTCTGTTCGTCAGTGGAACTTTAAGCGGAGGTGGAGCAAAGAAACAGGTTACATGGGGTGACACCAAGGTTGCAACTCCTCAATCCACTCCTGCGTCCTTGAAGGAGTTGGTTACTAGCGGAGGATCGGGCATTGTTATGAAGGGGGACAACAGAGTTGCATTTCCCATCCAAGCTACAAATACGAATGGAGAGAATGTGCTTTTGGTGTTGCACGGGAGCGTGAAGGATAACACGTGGGAGCTGTCTACTGAAGTAAGGGTGCTGATGGTTGCTCTGACCCCGCCATTGTGGAGTGGGAAGAAGGGAATAAGTTTCTTATGATCACGCCTTGTGCGAAGGGCTCCTACGATGTGTACAGGTCAACTGATCTTGGGAAAGGTTGGCTGGATACTGGCGTGCCGCTCACTCGCGTGTGGGGAACATCACGGACTCGAAGTGGGAGCGGTGTTCGCAGTGGATTCATCACTACCACTATTGAGAAAAGGAAGGTGCTGCTTGTTACACTGCCGGTGTATTCTGAGAACGGAAAAGGACGGCTTCACCTGTTTCTCACAGACAATGCACATGTGTATGACGTTGGCCCAGTATCTCCTGAGGACGATAACGCTGCCGCGAGTAATCTGCTGTACACAAATGATAATAAACTGATCGTCGTGTATGAGAAGAAGAACACTGATGCACCAACACCAACGGGTCTTGTCTCTGTGTCTTTGACTGAGCAGCTGGAGCAGATAAAGTCTGTGGTGCAGACGTGGGATGAAGTGGACAAATCATTGAAAGAATGCACAAGTGATAACAGGAAGCCATGCAGCAGAGGTGTATCCACTAAAGGACTGGCTGGCTTCTTGTCTGGCACCCACGCTGGCAATGTATGGAAGGACGAGTACCTCTGCGTGAATGCAACTGTGAAGGGAGCAGTAACAAAGACGGATAAAGGGTTGAAGTTCCACGGGACTGGTGCCGGAGCGGAGTGGCCTGTTGGCAAACTGGGGCAGAATCAACCGTACTACTTTGCAAACAATCAATTCACTCTTGTGGCGACGGTGACTATCCATCGCGCGCCAAAAGCAGGCAGCAGTCCCATTCCGTTGATTGGTGTGAGGATGAATGACACAGCTAAAACGGTGCTCCTTGGACTGTCGTACAGTCATGATAAGAAGTGGGTCCCTCTATTCAATAATGAGAAGAAGGAGACTGATGAAACATGGGTGGAGAACAAGGAATACCAAGTGGTAATAACATTCAATTATAATGAGTGGTCCGTATACATTGATGGAGAGGAAATATATGCAAGTGAAGAAGAAGATGATGGTATACTGTCTTCGAAGAAACTCTTCGAGCACAACAGGATTTCACACTTTTACATTGGTGAGGATGGTGATGCAAGCAATACTGGAGAGGGCATTGATGTGACGGTGGAAAATGTCCTTCTGTATAAC